>JAUZST010006809.1:0-39919 GCA_034779995.1 Parotocinclus haroldoi
TATATATGTATATATATTATGACGTGTAGTAGGGTGTTTAAAGGAGGATCTAATTGTAGCTTGTTGGACAAAAATGCAGTGTTAGTGTTTCAGAGAGTTAAAGATAACTATTGTTTTTGTTAAATATCATGATACACTGCATTATTGCATACTGCCATGTCTAGTTATGAGCAATTTGAGAGCATGCATTTTGAATACGTTGGTTCCTCATGTATGTTGATGATTTTATTTCGAGTTTTAATAGTTGACAGCAAATGAGTCATGTAATTGTGAACCTTTTGCTCTTATTAAAATGTGTTTGTGTTTAAAAAAAAAAGTTAGATAGGCTTTTAAAAAATATTTTACATTTTTACTCAAAGTACATAAAGTTTTAGACTTCTACTTGAGTAAATAAGCCATACTTTTTTACTTGCGTATATTTAAATCAGATTGGCAAAACTTCACATAAAGAATTTGTGTACTACTGCCACTGAACCATAACACATTGTTGTATGCAGATGCTTCAGTATGAAAACTCACTTCAGTAGGTTTCAGTGCAATGCCAACACACGGCTCTCACGAGCTATTCGCGTAATAGCCTGAAGCTAGGTCTTCCTTCTCAGCGCTGGTCTAACCAAAAGGGGGGAACATCCGTAAACATCTTCCTTTTGCACATCCTATTTAAACCTCGCAGAAGTTCCAGCAGGAACAATTAGTGGAAGTTCTAAAATCCAAAGCATCAAAACGGAAAACTCAAGGAGGCGTTTGGGATGCAGGGTGCTAGGGGTGTGTGTACATAAAGCACTATTATGGGCCACAATATGTCATTGTTCATGTTCGGCTAAGGCAGTGCTGCAGAGATGACAGAACACACTTTTGTGTGGTAACATGCCGGCCTCAGACATATCTGTCACCCTGAACTTTACATTAGTCTAAACACTGCTTTCACTCTTAGCGAAGATTATGCTATTGGAACAGCAAAATGGAATTTTATACCATCAGGTTTTTACTAGGACTATACATACAGAACAATTTCTTTTTTTATTTCAGAATTAGGGTTGGGCAATATGACGATACATTATTATCATCATAAATGTTATCATTGTGATAGACAGTATGCTTCTCTGAGCATGTCAAGGATATCATCAGTGCTTAAAGAACACTGAGCAACTGCATATTTCCTTGTAAAGAGAACTACAATAATAGCAGCATCTTTTTATTTAAATAGCTTTACTAAGAATGGGATAATATTTAAATAGAGTCACTGATGCAATTTGCCCGCGATCACATCAATGCAATTGTATCGTGAAATGGTCTTTAATTATGGTGATTTATTTTATTATACCGCCCACCCATATTCAGAATTGCATATTTTAAAGAAAAGCAAATTCAAGCCACTAAACTGAACTGATTTTTTCTAGAACTTTCTTCCTTCAGATGTTTTCAGTCCATATCTTAACAAATGTTATATGTAATGTCTCAAACGTCGAGAAGCGTGCTACGCTATCAATAATAAAACTATCAATCCTGCCAAGTAAGAACAAGCTTTATGTACAAAAAAAATCTAACATGCATGAATAACAAAATACCCCAAATAACTAAATTCTATCTTTAATTATGAATGAATTTTATTTTCCTTTGATCTTCCTTTTTCCTTTAATCTTCGCTTATGTTATTAAATCATTTTTTCAAAATAGATGTTGAGTTCAACATCCTTTAGGACAGCAGAACAATATATTTACTGCAATTCTTTTAAAATTACAGCAATTCTGTATGTTAAAAAGACATTACCATAGTCACACAGTAATGTGGTCGAATTTTGATCGACTAAACTTACGGGCACATACCTGTAATAATTCGATTTTATAGATTACTCCCCCGTACATCAAAATATCTTGATTCCATTCTATAAAATTAAAAATATAGTCATGCCAGGTCAAATGGTGCATTTTCTCAAAGCAGCTTTACAATATTATATTATGTTAAAAAGCCAGTCCCAAATTGAGCAAGCCAGTGGAAAGGAAAAACTCCCTGAAATGGAAGGACAAAACCTTGGGAAACTCATCAAGGGATCCATCCTCCTTGGGTGGCCTAGATGTTAACTGAAATAATTACGTTTATATTAATAGTAAAGTTAAGCAAACAATAACAATTAAATAGTCACAATAGTCCATAACAGTCACAGTTTTAAATCAATATATCACATTCTGTGTAATTAAGGCAAAACATTAAATTCCACATGCTGGGAATGGCACTGATTCTAAAAATGTAATTTGTTTGCAACACACAATTAACATGGCACGGTAATGTTAGCCTGCGCTAATGAGGGACTGAACAATGTACCATAGCTCTGTTAATTGTACACAAAACAGAAAATCTTTAACCATTTTATATCAAGCATTCCATTTTCCTATATCTATATTTATACTCTTAATTTTATTTAAGTTGTAGTGGTCACTGAACTTTGTATTTCTACAGTTACAGACTTTTCGTCCCCTTTACTCTGTTCACTAAAGGTCAGGACCCCTACAGCACAGATCAAGTTCTAATTGGGTGCTGGATCATTTTCAGCACTTCAGTGGCACTGATGTGAATGTACTGTGTTAGTGTGTGTTGAGCTACTGGAGGTTTAAAGCACTGTTCTTCCACTGCCCACTTTATTAGGAATAGATACTGTATTGCTCCACACAGTAGATGTAAGGTCAGAGAAAGTAGCTCATCTCTTGTTGGACAGTTAGTCATCATCTAGTCATTCATCAGTGCTCATAGGATGGTGCCTACAGGATGCAGGTGGCAGGACCTTTTTGGCTGGTGGACTATTTTCAGTCCATCAGTGTCATTGAGGTGACTTAAAACTTCAGCAGCACTGTCAGCGCAACACACACATCACCACAACGACGTCAGTGTTGAATGCCTTTTGTACAGTACTGTATGTGACCATTGTATAAGGTCAAACTCACTGCTGTCCTGCAATTCTAAAATACAGAAATGACATGTAGCAACACTCTGATTTGTGCTTGTCGCCTCGGTCACATCAATAATTCTTCTTTCTTGAAAGTTTGTTTGTCATTAAACCCTACAAACTGTGCATCTGCATACAGATCATCAAACTTCCTCAAAACACTCTTCTATGGAACAGGTTCTTAAACAGGAATTTATTGAAACCACTGACACCACACTCCATGGTTTCACAAGAAATCTGTCAACACATGGTAACATGTTGCCAAACCCTGCACACTCTGCACACAAAATAGTAAAACAACAACTCTGTGTATTGAATATTAAATTTAAGTACAGATAGCTGTGCCCCATTTAACAAAGGCTAAAGAACCACTTCGTAAATGTAAAGGCAAACATCATAACACTCCAAACTAGTCAAAACATGTCTCAAACAAGGCATTCGGCTGAAGATGACAGCTGACAGTCTTTTTTTCCACAAAGACCAACAGGTCTCGTCAAAATACAGAGAAAACCATCACTTAGGAAAAGTTGTAGCAGTACATTGTGAGACTTTTAGCTCAGCTATATCGGAAAATTCCTCATCCCACAGATCCCATTCAGATTTCTGGGAAAAACCTTATGTGAAATTATACAACACTAGTCAGTGTGTATAATTTACCTTGTCAACAGTGTTCAGTCAGCACTTTCATATCTGTTACATTGCTCATGAAAACAAACAGCAACTCATTTTACTACATTAAACTGGGAAATTCCATGCAAAGGCCCATTTTACCACAGAAAAAATAAGCTGTGAGAACAGATTCTTCTACACCGAGCAATTAGGTAAATATTTAACTGCTATGGCATGGGAAGAGAGAGTTGGCAGGGCTGCAGTCTAGGCCATCCATTGCATTCTGAAGCACTTTAAAATAATTGTTATAATACATTTAGAACACAGGGTTAAAGCAGTAGGGTAAAATTCAAACAGTGGTGTCGCGTTGGACCATTTTTTAAGAATCAGGTAAACATTTGTTGAAGAAACACACTAACTGAACAAGAGATCAATCAAGAATGCTTCAGCCAATGAACCTACACCAGAGATACCGCTCGCACAATTGGCAATGTGTGACCATCCACTACTGACCCCTTCATTAGCCACATTAAGGCTGCATTCTGTTCCTTTAGTTACATGCAAGAAAGAGGTTTACTGGTAACACTTTCACCGTGCATTCATTCAAACGTTCCTTATCGTATGTGCTTAATCAGAATCCAAAAGACCTGGTGCCTAATTGGTAGCAGGATCCCACCCTAGACAGCGCACCAATTCATCTCACATGGGCACAAACCCAATCACTCAGCTGATCTCTTAACTTTAGAGCGATCTCTGGAGATATGAGGTGATACTGCTAACCACTTGTACCACCGCACTGCCCTAGCCATATCTGCTGAAGGGATTTTAGTGTTTATGGTATTTTACTCAGTATGTGCATAAAACATACTGAATGAAGGGCTTGTTCTAAGCTTTTTCTGGTACATTCAGGGCAGAGCCGTAAGTGCCATAGCAGTGAAACCAGGTAATTGCAAGACAGGGGTCACTGTTGCAGCATAGGAGGAAACTTTTGACCAGCCTCCCCTCCCTGAAGCACAGCCAGTCGTGCCTCAACCTGCCCAGAAGGCATCTTCGGGGTTCAAAATTCTCTCATTGACCATTTCAGTGCTTATTCTGTTTTAATTAAACAAAAAAAGATTTCTGTCCGAAAAGTTTGTTTAGAAGATCACACTATTTTTGGAATTATTCAATTGCGATTTTATGTTTTTGATGTACAAATAATATTGAAATCAGGCAAAAACAGGTTTTTGTGCCAACTGATTTCTGGAGCCTGATTCCATTTGGCATCGGCAGAACTGAAAGGATAAACAGACTAGCTGTAACAGTCTTCAAAATGGATGGTTGAATATCCATCATATCACTAAATCTAGAGCAGTATAACATCCACAACGCTGATAAACAGTTATACATTTGTAGCATGTACATTCTTGTAAAACTAAATTCAACATTTATGTACATTCGCACAGATAGCACGTGTGATGAGGTAAAACGCACTCTCTTACTGCAGAGGAAATGCAGAGTGTGAGATACACGGTTAAGATAAGATTAGCAACAATGACACATCCATCAATTGGAATTGTTCAATTGAGAACGTATGCATTCAAAATTCATGGTGTCCCCATTTGTCAGTCCACAAGCCCGCAAAAGAGATGCCACTCTTCTGCATTATAGCCACCCCTGTACCTTTAATACACATTTAATGTATCTCATGAAATAATCGCACCCAAAATATCTATAAAATATCTTACACCCCTTTGATAACTCCCAGTAAGTATCACAATTATTGCACTTATTATAAATAGACTGGAGAGCATTTAATATCAGAAGATTGGTACATTGTGGCCATTAAGGGATGGACAGGTGGAACAGGTATACCTAATAAAGTGGCTGGTGAGTACCTCTGGAACATCAGCAATAGGCTACTACAGTACTCCAAATAACTTGATATCACAAAAACGAATTCCTATGTTTAGGTAATCAAAGTTATATAATGCAGCACACTAGTACAAACTACAAGACAGGTATGGAGAAATTTCCCAAATTATTTAAACTGCCAAAACTATACTTCTTCCCGTTTTCCATAATGCATCTTGAGAGTAAAATCGCCCTGTTTTGAATCCAACAGTAATGTTATCAGCGTGTGACGCTCTGATATCTAATATAATAAATGTAGGACTGGAACTGGAGATCTTTCAAACCGACTCGGGAGCGCTTTCTCTATCTCGTGTATCAAAGCCTCCGCTTTTCAATCATTTCTGGCTCCAAGCATGTCATTTATCCATAGCGTATAGACAAGTAGTACTTTATTCCTTACCTTAATCTGGCTAGGTTCACATTTTCAAAGCGTGAAGCGTAAAGAAATCCAGTTAGTCGCTCTGACATGAAAACAGCGTGTAACCGCGGCTGCTTGCTGGTCGAACTCTGTCAGTGAAGCGACAAGTTATTGTTGCGACTGCACAGGCAGGCAGTTAAAGGGAAATGCGTATTTGAGACTGCCGACGCTTTTTCTTCTCTTCGACCGTTACAAGTTCCGATTAAAGTAATGCGTTTTTCTTTAGCAATCGATGTCTGTATTTAATCATCTTGGTTCTATTGAATGCCTGTAGCTTATAAAGTGTTTCTCTGCTCCGAAGCATAAGGAATGTGCTCGAAATTCACACATGATGTAGGTTACAACTGTTAATTATTCGTGTTCAAAGTGTTGGCTTGGCCTCCAAATTCTCCAGATCTCAGTCTGATGGAGCATGTGTGGTAGATTAAGGTGCCACCTTGCAAGTTACATACAGAACCCTTCATAAATATTGGCACCCTGGGTAAGAAGTGTTCTTTGGCTTCTAATAAATACTGTTTTCAAATCATATAGGACAACAATGCAAAAAAATAGAAAAATCTAAGCTTTAATTCAAGTGCCTTTATTTGGTGGGGGAAGAAATAAAACAATAAGAAATAAATCATTTGAATGAAATCATGTGTGCCACAATTATTGGCACCTTTGGTGTTAGTACTTTGTACAACCCCCTTTTGCCAACAAGACAGCATTTATTCTTCTCCTATAACTCTTCACAAGATGGGAGAATACAGAAAGAGGGGTTTTCGACCATTCCTCTTTGCACAACCTCTCTAAATCATCCTGGTTCTTCTCCTATGCACTCTCCTCTTCAGCTCACCCCACGTGTTTTCTTTTGGGTTGAGGTCTGGGGACTGAGATGGCCATGAGAGGAGCTAGAGTTTGTGCCTTGTGAACCATTTTTGAGTAGATTTGGCCACATTATCTTGTTGAAAGGGTCATTATCTTGCTGAAAAACCCTGTGAAGATGTATCTTCAGCTTTCAGGCAGAGGCCACCAGATTCTGATTCAAAATGTCCTGATATTTCATAAAGTTCATGATCCCATGTTCTTTGGAGGAGAAACACAGCATCACCGACCCTCTCCCATACTTAACAGTGGGCATGAGGTGTTTTTCTGCATTCTCATTCTTGGTGATACGCCAGACCGACTTGGAGTGTTTGCTGCCAAACAGTTTTATTACTGCCATGATCTATGCAATATGAGAGATGTTTGTCCCCCTAGTAAATGTTTATGTGTAACACCGAACCATTTAATTTAATCATTAATCACAACTATTTGTTCATTAAGATCTAGACCTGCTTAGCTCCTTCTGTTAGAGGTTTGTCTAGATGCTGGCATATTATTAGTATTGTTAGTATTGGCATGCTTGTCAGTGGTATTGTTTTTAAACATGGTGTACATTTGCTATGCTTACTTATTGACTAGGTATTACTACTTATCTTTGTAACTTCATTAAAATAACACTGTGTGTAATTAATTTAGCAAAAATCTAATTGTTCTTTGTGACTTTGGCATGATCAATAAATTCCAACTGAAACCATGTCCATGATGCATAGCATAGGTTTTCCCTTAATCGTTGTCTCTGGACACAGGAAACGGTTGGCTGGATACTGGGTTTATAAATGTTTGACTGAGCAGTTCCTAATACAGTGATTAATGAGTGGATACTGCTGGTGTGGAAAGTCTGGTTTCCATCTGAACAGGTTTCTAAAACATTTAGGTGGACGCAGACCACACAACTCACCATCCACCTCCTCAGTGACTGCCCAGTACAGATGTATGAATGGGTGTAGGTGGGAGCTGCAGTGCAGCTGGAATGTTCTGAGTGCATGGACAAGTGTGTTCATTTAAGGCCTAAATACAGTTTTAAAGAACAATTTAATTATATGTTTTTTTCAGTGAGATCTAGATCTGCTTAGCTTCTTCTAGTATAGGTTTCTAGGTTTCTGGTTTCCAGTGTAGTATTAGTATTGTACATATGTATGAATGACTGTAGGTGGGAGCTGCAGTGCAGTTGCTTTTCTGGAATGGGATTAGTGTAGAGGAGTGTTTGGTTGAGGCCAATATACCTAAATTATATACAAAAGCCCATGCAGACCTGCTAACATACACACCGACAGTAACAACAGAGTAAATTCTGGGACCATGACAATATATGATACCAACACTACTGCCAAACATCAGTTTTTTCTTAATTATATTTAATGAAATAGCTGTATGTGACTCAAAAAGCTGGGGTGTAAAAATAAATTCCACAGTAATATTTCAAAATATGGTCTACAGTTTTGATTTTTTTAAAATATGAAATGATGTGATTCCCGCAGTAGGTAGTAAACAATTGAACTATTTTGTTAGTACAGTTGTTGACATTTCATACAGCTGTGCTTGTCCAAATAAACACCAGAATAAACAGTTAGAACAACAATTACAATGATTGCGCAGTCTGTATAAAGCAAATATATTCTGTATATAAAGTAGAGTAAGTATTGTTCTGTCTAGCATAACTTTAGACACAAAGAACACTAATAAAACTCACATTGCAGATAATAGGAAATGTACTTTATTTAAGAAAATAGAACATCTTAAGAGAACTACTGATGTCCTAATAGGAGCATACTGTGGGAGTCCAGAGAGTTCTGACTTGAGCAGTTTCCTTCCCACAAAACAATCTGACAGAGGCAGGAACTCCTCCAAATGGGAAGCAGGAAGTGTCAAAGACAATGGAGAGTTTGAGGAGTGGTGGCCAGCTGTAGGTTTTTGGATGGAAAAGACTGGAGGCAAGCATAGACCTCCCTTTATTGCCAAACAGAGAAGAAAGGAAAAGCGCATTTCCATGTCAACACTTAACAGGCATTTCAAAGAAACAGATAAAAGTAATGCCTGCGTAACATGTATGACATAAAATCAAAGAAAGCAAATTCATGCAAATCATATATTCATTTGAATGATTTTCACCAGAGTTCAGATCGGATGGCTAGACACACCCAACATAGTACAAGAGCTTTTGAAAGAATCATGGTTAATTGTCAATGTTAATGTTATGAATTCTAAAAACCATGAAATGTAATAAATGTTCTTTGATTATTGCTGGTTTGGTGGTTTGTTTCATGTCCGCTTAACCGGCAGCAGGGGGCGCAAGGGGCAAGCAAGTCTGACCTAACACGTCAAAGAACTACCCAGAGGAAACCGAAGCAAACAGAAGGAGACTATGCAAACCCCAGACAGGCAATCAAGCCAGGGGTCTCTGGAACTGTGAGGACACTGACATACAGAAGAAGATAATGTTTTGCTCCAAACTGCTGCAAATTTGTGGAATACAATTCAAGTACAAGATACAATCATTGTTACAAAACATTCCTAGTCGTAGGTGAAACATTTGCGTCTATAGAGAAGATAGCACACATTCCATATAATTAAGAAAGGTAGACAGCATTCTTTTTTTACAACTCCTGAGATCTCATTTGTAAGCAATATATTAGTTTCCAAAGAAATTACAGCAGCCAGCCACATAATCCTGTAAATATCTCACTTCCCACCAGCAGAAAACCCTGAACCTACAATATTGAAGCAACTGAGACATTGTCTGGTACTTCTGAGTCAGTCATCTCCTATAGCAATGCCAAAAAGCTAAGGTTACTGGATGCATAAGCTATGAAACAAAACTGTCTAAATCACAGAAGAGTTAACTGAAAAGCTTTTACCAATAGCGCCAATATTTCAATTGAATACATTTTACAATTTGTTTATGTATAAAGAAAAAAGGGCCCAACTTCCTGATGATTTCTTCTTGCAACCATAAGAATAAATATATTAAACAGATGAATGTAGCACCATAATGCTAATTAATGCTAACCAGTAATGTGAATGCAGAACAAGCATATGGTGCATCTAAAACTAACAAGTGAGCCATACTTTGTGTAAACTAATACACACTCACTTTCTCTCTCTCTCTCTCTCTCTCTCTCTCACACACACACACACACACACACACACACACACACACACACACACACACACACTCAGACAATCATGGAAAAGCACAGTTTGGTTGTTTAGGTCTCCTCATCATCACTGTGCTGCTGAATTTTCTCCTCATTCAGGCCACTCTCATCAATGTTTTCCAGTGAGTCAGCTCTCTGGAGGGTGAGCTCAGCAGCGTTGATGCACGGCAGCATGTTCTGCTCTGGGTACATCCAGGGCTTCAGGTTAGGATTGTGCTTCCGTTTCCACTCTGGATACTTCAGACAGGCCTTGTAGATTTTCCTCATGGCCTACGAACAGAGATGTGTTTGTTTTATTTGTTGATTTGGCTTACTTAACATCATTCTTAGCATGCATGGTCAATTCAGCGACACACACAAGGCTATATCAAGTCTAGTCATTTATGTATACATATACACATGTACATATATGTACACACATTTAGTATGGGCCATTTATGCATAATTAATGAGTGTATGTCTTTGGAATATAGGAAGTAATCAAAGTATCCAGAGTAAACCCACACAGACACAGGGAGGTCCCCATAGATGTTTGTTGGTCAAGGAGATATCAGATATATCAAATCAGATCTAATTTTAAGTCTATATATAACCATTGGAAGGCACTGATAAAATAATTGCTCACTGCAAAAACGCTGTATATTTTTTGTGTCTCTGAACAGATACTGAACTGGAAAGATGTAATTATAATTAAAGTTTTAGATACTATTTAGACACGTTGACTATGCCCTAATCCCATTAAAGTGAGTACATAGAAGGTGAGTCTAAGGTTCATGAAAACAAAACAAAAAAATAACACAGAAGTGGACTAAACAACAAATAAATAAATTACAATCAACTTAGTTCTAATTTCCACTGATTTCTTGAAGCTACATTATCCCAACAAATTTTAAATTAGTGAATAATAAATATAATTATTTGTTACCATTAGCTTCGTAACTATGGTTAACAATAATCTAAGTCATTTGAGCAGAGCTAAACTAAAATAAGTACCACTGGCTAATTGAGCATGGCCTCAGTTTACTGCTATTTGTAATTTTACTGTTGGATACTTCAACATAATTCAAAGTGTTGTATAATTCATCTGTGAACTTGGTGGCCAGTTTTGTTGTTTCATTCAATGAAAACATATCTTAGAAAATCTGCAGTATAAAGGCTGAATTGTTCTATCACTTGGAATGTACTGAAGCCAAGATAAGCAGAAACTCAAGGACCTGCACTGTTGTTACCTTTGCAAAGAATTTTGTCTTGAAACTCATTCATGCTCCATTCATTCATACTTCCAGCTATTGTTTACCACTTCTTAATGCAGCCCGAGTGGCTGTTAAAATATTATTACTCACACATTATTTGATGTAGGTCAGTTCAGAGCATCAGCTGTAGTCTGGTACAAGTCAGCATGATTATACAGGTTAATTTATAGACTCACCTGCAACTTTATTAGGTACCATTTGTTAGTACTGGGTTGAACGCCTTTATGCCTTTTTACTCCATTAATTTTTCATGCCATAGATTCAGCAGATTGCTGGAAACATTCCTTTGATATTTTCATCTCTATTGACATGATGGCATCACTGTTACTACAGATTTGTCAGCTGCACATTTATAATCTAAATCTCCTATTTCACCACATCCCAAATGTGCTCTACTGGACTGAGGTGACTGCTGAGGCCATCTGAGTACAGTGAACTCTTTGTCATGTTTAAGAAACCAGTTTGGGATGAGTTGGAAGTAGCCATTAGAAGATGTACACACTGTGGTCATGAAGGAATGGACATGGTGGGCATCAATACTCAGGTAGGCTGAGGCATTTAAAAATGCTCAATTGGCATCAAGTAGCCCAAAGTATCCCAAAAAAGCTTCACCACACCATCAATAGCAGCTCTAATTGCTGTTATGGCAACATGGAACAATGAACTTGAACCAGTCTGGCAATTTTCCTCTGATCTTTGGTATCAACATGGCATTATCACCGATATAACTTCTGCACAATGGTAATTTACTCTTTTTAGACCAAAATACTCACTTTACAACAGTTCCCCCAAATTCTGATGCTTGATTTGAATTTGAGAAGGTTGTCTTGACCATGACTATGCACAATTCTGATTAGATATTTGCGTTAAAGAGCAGTTGAAGAGGTGGTGGGCGTATATCCAATAAACAGGCGCTAAAGAAATGTGATGACATTGGGGGTCCATAAATGGTCATGCTTATGATGAAAATGTGCCTACATCCTAGAATTACACTTAACGATACCCACATTGTAGCCTAGGTATAATATGTGTGTACACTGATAAACCTAATATCAGTGTCTCTGATCATATAACACTGACCACCAGATGACAGCAAAGGACCGTGGTATGTTACTGAGCCCTCAAACCATACACCAAACAGCTAAACTACCAGAAATACATCCAAAACCATATGAGTCAGTTTGAATATTTCCACCGTTTGGATATACTTGCGCGGCTGAGAACGTTTTATTCTAGACTGTAAAACATGACTTGCTAAACACACTGATGCTAGACAGTAAACCCTGACTGAGTCTCGGTATTCCAATTAATCGCAAATCCATCTGATAAGGTCAATGTCAAGGCTGTGCACAGAACGGATAATTTTGTAGATTGGAAAATGGATAAAGTGGAAATCTATGCCATACTGAGAGCCACTGAGGCGACAGATTAATTTAGTCCAATATTGCATTCTGCTAAAAAATTTAGTAGTGGTATGCAGTATAAGAAAGACAGGAAAGCAGCTGCCACATTAAAGGGTAAAGGTGTTTCATAAAAAGGAAGATACAGTACTTTAACTGACCGGCAGTCAGCACTTCTGGGTATATGCGGCTTTAACTGGCACAGCACCTTTATTGTTAAACAATGTACAAACAAAGTGTCCAGGCGCAGCACAGACATAGTTCCCACTTATGCATGTAGTTAATGCAAAGTCAATTATTATTTCATAAAAATAAACTCAATAATACCTGTAAACAAAATATCAGAGTATGACAATTTTTATGAAAGTAAAAATACATACACTAGACAGATTTTTATTTCATTTTATGTTGTTAGAATTGTTAAGATCTCAGTCATTAAACAGCAGTTACGTCTAAGAGTGATGCCTAATGAGTAGTGTCAAAGATTTATATTTAAACATCTATGTTTAGCAATATAGAATGTGAGCGTCAAAGGTTACTTCAAGACTTGTAGTTCATAGTAAACCTTTTCTGTATTAGCAGTATCCAAGTGAACATAGCACGCATGGTAATCAACTTTGAGTAACTCATTGGTTGTTGGTGATGAAATAAAACAAGCTTACCTTTGGTCCCACAAACTGTGAAACTCTGTTCACTACCCATTTGGGTAAAGAGCCTAAAACAGGATGCACAGAGAAAAAGAGACTTCTTTTAGAAATGCATTATCTTTTTTTCGAATTGATCACAACTCCGCCTCTACAGGGAACACTGTAATATGACTACAAGACAAAATCTTGCATACTAAGCTCATAATGAAATACGGTATTTGTCCTTGTGGCACTGATTAGCCTTTAGGGTTCATTCTGGGGCCCCACAAAATCATAATTCATTCACAAATTTTTCAAGACGATTCATCTAATAGATCACGGTGTTTATTATTTGGATGTTGATGGCCTTGCAAGGTCCCATCACCTTGTTAACCAATGGGAAATTTTGAATTTGAGACACCTCAAAGTTGCAAATTAGCCCCAATGTTAACAAATTCTGAGAAATACAATACAGTCAAATCACAATAAAATATGATGTATGTGCTTGATGTGCCAATAGAACTGTAAGTATTTGCACACTGCTTACACACTACTCAGTTTCTGCAACAACTGCACAGTCCAAAGCGCAAGTCTAAAATCAAAGGATACTTTTTTCAGAAACAAAAGAGAAAATGAAATATATGAATACCCCAGCAAGTAATGGTTGAGGCGGCCTATCTTTTAGACTATATCCGGAACATGGCCACCATCTTAAAAGCAGACATATTGGACAACAAGGACAAGTGAATGTATTCATGTAGCATAATAAAGAAGTCCAGAATTGTCTAAGAATCCTCTCCCGCAATCAAATTAGCAAGATCTTTGTGGTTCAAAAGTTATCAACCCAGAAAATGTCAAACTTTTGTTGTTCATCACAGGTAATATCGTCTTCAGACTTTGAAGACTTTTACAAAACTTTATTATTTTAGTTTCCGAAGTAGCTAACAGTCGATTACAGTTTGTGTTAATGATTAATGTCTAGTTGTAATATCCAAACTTTTTTTCTTAGCTTCAGTTATTCTCTAAAACTGAGAGCATGATTTCCATGATTTGTTGATATTTAATAGAATCTAGTCTTTCCGTCAGCCACAAAATTCCAGTGACACTGGCTATTACCACAACTACAAACCTCAAGAGGACAGCACCAATGCTTTAACATTCACAATGCGTTCTTTTATATGCACATACCTTTGGTGACTGTAGCCAAAGGATTAAAACACTGTTTGAGTGAACCACAGTATCTGATCCTCTAAATGTGTTGTTTTACTGTATCAACTTCAGATCCTGGCTTTGGTAATGAGATTACAGGTAAGGCTTCCATCTGATGACTCTCTTAAGCAGATCATGTTTCTGCAAGCAATGCCGCATGGAGGATTGATGTGGGCTGTTTTTCCATTACAGACTGTGGGAACGTTGATATGATTCATGGCAACTTGGACTACAAGAAGAACCTTAAATAAACATGTGGCTCTCTTTCCCAAGAAGCTACAACTGGGTCAGATTTGGACTGTCCACCGGACAATAATCCAATACATATGTCCAAATTGACACAATAATTGTTTAATGACCACAGAATCTTTTCATTTGACCAGTTCCCTGCCAACTGTAAACCAGTAGGGTGAGGTATAGAGAAGAATCCACAGAGAAACTAAGATCTTGGAGGATGTGTAAATATTCTGCATTGTGGAGTGTCTCATATTTCCTGTTTTGCATTCTCACAGTACATGATCTCATCAAGCATTATTGGACAGACTGTTCAAGGCAAAGCACAAACGATTTAGCCATGTAGTTCCTGCTCAAGGTCGCACGGGTTTGGCACTTATCCACAGAGAACACAGGGCACATGTGTAAGCAAAGCCTAATCTAAATGTGATGGATATGACAACAGACACAGATTGTCTGCTTGTGATATCCTACCTGGATGAAAGGCACCACTGGGACTCCTGGGGTTCCAGGTTTCTGCATTGGTGGGCTAGTGTATTAGACCACCTCAGTGCCCTTTGTGTTTGGTACTGTGCAAAAGTATTTTATTTTTTGTCATTTTAGTCATTAGTTTTATTAATAAAGCATATATAAAATAATTATATATGCTCATATATGCCATTGCTAAAACCACAACTCTAATGGTGGCTTAAAACTTTTGCATAGTACTGTATGTTTTAAGAATACATTTATTTAAGTTATATGGTTATTTCTCTAATATTGTCAGTGTAAAGGTTATTAACCACAAAGATACATTTCCCTTTTTGCCATTGATGCAAAAACAAATTCCTGTATTTGCATTACTACTTCGCAAAAAGCTTAATAAAATAAACACTCACCTCTGGGATCTACCTGTGTTAGGTAGTAAAGAGTGGAGCTGTTTGGGCCATTGGACTGGATCAAATATCCAGTAAGTAAAGACACAGCTCTGACGTAGTCTTTCTTTGGTGGGTATTGCTGAAAAGAAAAGAACAGTCAAGTCACTTTTACTTTACCTACGCATTCGAATGTGAGATAAAAATATATTCAGAAAATCTCACTTTATTCTGTATTCTGTATATATAGCTGTTATGTCAATAATTCAATTCAATTCAATTCAATTTTATTGATATGGCGCCTTTTACAATGTAACATTGTCTCAAAGCAGCTTTACAGTACAAGACCTTAAAGGCCAGTCCCAAGCCAACCATTGCAAACAATCTGTGGTTTGTGTTACATCGATTGCATAGTTAATTTACATGACATAACTTCAAAAAATTGAAAAATGTTACATGGACACAAGCCTTGTAAATAATGACCTGAGATATTATATTCCACTCTACTCTAGGACTAGAGGACTGTTTAACATGCCAATGTACACAGTGCAGTGTTACTGCCAAAACAACTCACAAAACATGAAAGTGGTCCTAGACTAGAATACATACCGGGTGTTTGACTGAGTAGTTGATTATCAAGTAGTCATTGCCCAGTGGAAGCCATGAGCGCATGGTGACAAAGTCCCTGTTCTTCAGTGGACTTGGGCATTTCCCTTTTAACACAAAGGACATTATTTTATGTTATAGTCTGAGATCAAGTATCATATAATTTAGTTATTTATAAGTGTCATTTTATATGGCTACAGAATTAGCCTTAAAATAGTAGTTCCCAAAGTGCAACCCCATGAGATGAAGGGGTAGCACACCAAGGCAAATTAATGATAAATGGCATGTTTGATGACTGCTATGTAAAGCAAAAAACATTTAAGCTACATAATGTATGTCACTTAATAATTTCACTGTACAGGTGATTTGTCGCTTAATAGCAATTTGTTCAATAAGAGGTTGCCATTTTGTATGAATTAACATTTAAAACAAATCCCAATGGAGTTTGGAAGCACAAGGCATGTCAGCCAAGATCTTCAAAAGGAAGGAACTGCAAAAAATGGGAACCACTACCTTAAAACATCATATTTCTTTCTGATGTACCTAAACACATATTACACGTATGGCCTTAGTTTAATTGTACTGGGATCAAAGATCCGTAAAAGATATACAGTAATTTTCACAACCTTTCAATCATCATTGTATCCTTCCCATGTTTTGCATGTTTGTGTATCTGCAAGTCCATCACAAAGCTGGGTAGAGATCACCATTGCAGCACCTGGCAATGATATATCCTGCCGATACTCCCCTTCATCGGACATGCCTGTGTAACGCCCAATCCAGCCAGAAGGCACCACTTATAATTTATCCAGGTTACTGTGGTGGTGAGCTAGCAAACTGCCGCGGCACCACCTATCACCTGTTTTAAGTGATTACAATCTAAAAGCTATTACTGTAATTACCAGCAACTAATGACTGGTATGAAATATTGATACAATATTACATAAGATTGTATGGATAAACAATGCCTTTCAGCACTATAATCAAGTGGCTTTAGATCAGAAATAAAATAATAAAATATCATATTCCTTGGAATTTTAGCTGCTTTAACTGTGCAGGACCACTTTACCCTGCAGTGTAAATCAGAGACCAAGTTTTAAATTACATGAAGGTAGAGTTAGGCAATATGCTGTTAATTAATTTCACTACAGTAGAACCATATAATTCAAGATTAATTGGTTCTAGGAGGCCGTTTCAACTCACATTTTCCCATAAGAAGCCATGTAAATCAAACTAATTCATTCCCGGCCACCAGATTATTGTTTTTAACACATGATTACAGCATGAACAAACCACAGGAATACAACAATAATAATTAATAAATAAATGAATTGAGTGAAATATAAAAACATGAAATAAATGAAAATAAAGTGAAACTTTATTTAACATCCCGGGGTGTAAATAGCCGACTGATGTGTACAAGGGAAACCTTGGAGGTATTATAGCTCCCATAGGGACAGATCCAGGGTTTCCCGTCCCCGTCCCCTTGTGCGCGCCCCGGCTCGACTTCCTTGTGCACTAACGCATGCTCGAGCTCACGTTCGCCCCCTGGCGTTCCGGAGCTCCTCCGGGCCCCTCTCAGCGCCTTCTCGTGCTTACTGCATGTCTGCCCTCTGCCGTTTCGGCACACATTGCTGTCTATTTGTGGGCTCGCCAGCTGTGGGTGACATTCCCACTGGGGACGCATCATAGCTGTGTGAATTTCCCCCTTTTTGTGTTCTGTAATTTGGAGAGCATTTTGCTCTGCCCTTTAAGTTATTTCTCCATTCTTATTATACATCGTGGGGTTCCTTCATTTCCGCATCCTTGGGTCGAAACAGATATCATAACCATCGGCATACCATATTGATGCATTATTGTCACCAGCTGGACTGAATTAAGTGCATCGTCTTTGTAAGATTGCACCATCAAGTGTTTTATTTAGGGTCCCCATGTTTGAATCTTGGGACACAATAAATTCAAACGGATTATTCAATGTTCAAATTTTCAAATGAAGAAGTGCGTGAATTCCAAGGTTCCACTGTATTTACAGCTGAATTATGAACCACATAGTTGTGTGCTACTTAAACCCCAATAAGTAAATAAGTAACACACATGCATATGCACTTGAGTTATTTTCTTTTAAAGGTAGTCTGGAGGTGTTAGCTGTATTAGAGTAAACAGATGAGCATATAAAGTGCTGACTTACAAGAGTAATATCCTACATCTGCATTCACTGTCAGTCTCCCAATATCAAACGTGTCAATCATGTTGGTGTCCCACTTCTTCCGGTAGCTTGTGTCATGCAGGACATCATACACCGTTTCTGCTCTGATGTCCTTACATACGATTCTCATCTAGAAGAAAAAAATACATGCTTCACATAGAGGCTCGTATGTCCTCTCACTCTCTGTCTCACCCTGATTTACAATACAACATAGCAATGCCATTTGACAAAACCTTGGATATGTTAATGCTTGACTCATGTCTAGTTTGTGCCATATAAAACCTGTACATTTTTCAATCTAAACTCAACGCTCTTCCATGACTGATCTGTCAGTCACGGAAGACTTGAGAGCACCGAGTGGAACATGAGCAGTTATTTTATGAGCCTGGATGGCAAATAACCATGTAACCCAATCGACGCTACCCCTAACATCAGGTAAATAATTAATCCAACACCCCCTCTCCAACCCCAGTATGAACAGGCCCTACTCATTTGTACCGGCTTCCACAACAAGCTCTATTTGCTCTCTATGAATGACATGTCCTCAAAGCCTTCAACACCTCAATTATTCATGAAAAGATCCATTTAGTGCCCAGAAGGCTGAATGAATTATTAATAGAGAGCTATCATCTTAAATTTGTATTTCTTCTGTAACATCTACTGTAACATCTTTCTTAAAAATGTGTCATTCAAGCCCAGCAATAAAAGGACCCTTGTTTCTGACTATAAAAAGGCTCAGCACTGCCATCATCAAACATATATGTCCAAAAGTCTTACTCAGACGAATCAACAGGAGCAACTCAGGTTTCCTCATCTGAGACTATTGCTGAGTTTTCCACTCTTAATTTTTCAGCACGTCTCATGGATACGGCCTGGCTCTGTGAGACAAGCCTTTCATCTCTGATACTGTGGCACATGAAGCTAGTTCAGTCAGGTATGACCTGCTGTCATGTAAACACAGAACATCACTCTGCTCTTGTTAATTCATGGTGATCTTTCTGTTTTTATTCAAGCTTGACTGGATCATGTTTTCAAAGGTTCTTCAAAACCGTCCCAGAACAGGTTTTCAAGGGCAAGCATCAACTGAGAACAAACAAAAAGGATAATGATACTGTTTCTTACAATCCCATTATCTCACCTGACAATCTCATTTACTTTCCATCTTACCATTTAGACACAAGATACAGCTCTTGTGCTGGAGAACAGAGTAGGGAATTTTAGGGCTTACATAAGCAAGGTTTAACAGGTGAGCTGGCACACTAGAAATGCTTCTTTCTTTTTAAATGATGTAAACACTGAACTGAATTGTTCACTGATGTTCAGTTGTCTCTATCTATTAGGGAAAAATCCTTTCTTAATTTCTGAAATCCAGGTGTAGGTCATTATCTAGGCCTTCTGTTGATTTTCCAAAGTCACTAAAATGTGTCACTGAGTATCAGCGATGTTTAGGCATACATCACAATGATTTATTATCATTAACAAACAGTATAAATGTGTATCTGGGATGTCTGGACAATGGATCTGGTTTGATCAATGAGGTCAGGATCAAGCAATCTGATCGAGAGTATACATGAGTTTACATGCTCTATTCTTTCTAGACTTCATTACACTCTATTCATTATCTCCTTTAGAATCAGCAATCCCCTTCATTAATAAATGCTAATTCAGTTGTCAGTTTACTAGGAACAGCTACCATGTACCTAAAATCAGTTACATTTTTGTCAGGTAAACAACATACTGTAGATTAACAAAAATAATGCTGTTATAATGATATATATTATAACTGTTATGTAACAAGAATTATGTTGCCTCACAAATTCCAAAAACATGCAATTAGTTTATCCGATCTCTCTAAATTGCCCCATTTTAACGAGTGACACCTGTAATGAACAGCAACAGCATCCATTATGGTGCACTGTTTATTCTACATCCCTTTGGGCACCAAGGATTGTTGGTACAGTCTCCAGATTGGCTTACAACCATGACCACAAAACACTGTAGTGTGTGTGGTGCAGATATGAACACTAAGTACAACAAGGTTGATTAAAAAAAAATCTGATAAAAAAAGTATCTGGTAAGCTAGCACTCTAGCAGTCAAAAATATCCAGCCAACAATAGTCCTGGTAACCACCTGTTGAATAATTAGTTTTTTGCATCTAACAAAGTGGCCCATACAAGCACAACATATTCTACCATGTCATTATCATATCACTGAAAACGTCCAGAATCAAAAACTGAACTGTTTGGATAGACTTGTGAATAACAATAAATTCTGTAATTGAATACCAACAAAGTGCATTTAAATGTACCTGATAAAATGGACAGTAAATATGTATACTAATGCAGGTGTATCTAACAACCTGGTAAATGGATAGAAATGTCCAAGTACTTCGGAAGAATACATGTCAAAATGTTACAGTACAATGTAATAAATGTGTGGCATAGACAAGAGGATCTCATCCTGGACAGAAATGAACTTAAAAACTGTAACTAAGCTTCCATTATTTTATGTTTTGACATTTTAAGGGAAAATACGTCTGCTTTTTGGTTCCGCATTTCTAACTGTACCTGAAACAATACATAGAATAATATCCTTCATTGTTTTTACTCTGTAAATATGAAATGGATTATATTTACATACAATGATGAAGCTGTTAAAAGAACGAGCCGGTATCAATAATTAAAATATTGCACAGCATTGTTACATTATGCTAGCACACACAGAGCATCTAACTGCATTACAATTAGTTCTATCTTGTTAGTTACCCAACAAATAGGATGAATATCTGTAAAAGTGCTTAGGTCCACATGTATTATTATTTACTGAATGACTTGATGTGTGATCACAGTCCAGCATGAATGTTCATATTAATCTTAATAATCTTAATAATTAGTAATCTCTTTATATCTGTCTGTTTATGGGTATTTAGCACAAACAACGATTTTAGCACATTTATACAGTTATACTTATTCAAGATAGCACAAGTCCATTGCAGTTTTTTCCTCAATTCTCCATTTTCATAATTTTTTCATCATTTTCAATTTATATTCTGTTCTAGCGGTCACTACACTTTGTAGTGTTATACATTTACAGACTGTAGTCCATTGATTCCACTACATACTTTATTTGTCCTTTTTACTATGTCCTCTAATTGTCAGGACCCCCTCATGACCACAGATCAGGTACTATTTGGGTGATGGATCATTCTCAGCACTGCAGTAACACTACTATGGTGGTGGTGTTTTAGTTTGTGTTGAACAGAGTTAGTCACAGTAGTGCTGCTGGAGTTTTAAAACACTGTTCATTCATTATCCACTATATTACAGACACCCACCTTATTGCCCCATTTTGTAAATTTAAAGTCAAATACAGTAGCTCGTCCAGATGCTGCCTACAGAATGGAGGTGGCTGGATACTTTGTAGACTGGTAGTCTATTTTCATTCCAGCAGTGACACTACAGTGGTTTAAAACTCCAGCAGCACTGTCTGATCAACTCATACCAGTTTAACACACACTAATAATGCTCTAAAGCACACTAATAGAGCTGTCGAGGCATGAAGTCAGGCACAAGTCCTGCGGCACCAAATCGTTCACAGCAGATCCTTTCGCTTGCGGCAAGATGGGGTATTCGTTGATCTTTTTTGTCCAGCAAATGCCACATATGCTGAATTTGGAGGCCAAGTCAACACCTTGAAGTGTTATCAGGTACAATAACAACTACATGAATGTCAGTATCCCATGTTTTCCAACAGAACATGAGCATCCACCCAGAGCATTACACTGTCCGTTTGTTGTTCAGTTCACCTGCCAGTGATGTTAATGTTATGGCTGATTGGTGTGTGTGTATATGAAACCCTGGTCACTGCTGTTGGAGGCTCAGAACTATACACATATAATGTTATTTATGTTTTAGACTTAACTGATATTAGTTTGGACAAATACATATATGGTATGTTTCTGCAATTATTCTTGAATGTAAATTTATTTTTAATAAGTAGTACTATATTATTATACTATAATATAATAATACTAATACTATATTATTTATAGATTGCATTACACATGTTACATATTCTGTATCTATTATCGGGTTTTAATTCAGATTTAATACTTAGGAACTACGTAATACAGTATAATGAGTACTACTGGTGTCACTGACCAGTTGTTATAATTGTGCACATTGGCTTCAGGTAATTGTTTAAATACACATTATAGAGACAAGCAAACTTTGGTATGACAAATGTAAGCACTTTTTGAATTAGGAGATTTGTTTTTGCCCATAAATATTAGGTGGAACGTTAAAAAAACGTCTCTATTTACAGATCTTGTGTAAGTACATTCATTTAGTGTAGGCTACGCTATAAGCAATTTTGGATATCTGGATTTCGTTATAGGCAACTGTGTGCTGCAGTGCCACTTGCCTTGAGTTTTTGCACCGTTTTCGTGTCCTCATCTCTGCACCACACGGTCACTCCTGATTTATTGTAGCGTGTGATCCAGCCCTCGTCGCTTTCGCATTGCTTTTTAAAAGCCGCGAAGTCCGCATCATCCGGAATTTGCACCGGCATCCTGCTTTACACAATACCGCTGAAATACAACCAAAACACCTCTCTCATAAAGCCGTCGGTAGGCACACCAATAAACCTTCTGGTACTTCTTTCTTGCGTCCGTGGTCCGTTTATGGTACAGAATCAGAAGACCGCAGATCCAGCAGGTGCACAGTGAACATGGATCAGGTACGCTTCAGCCTTCGCTTTTCACTCCGCCAGCTATCTGTACTGACTGAGTTTTAAAGAAGCGGCATCGCCTTACGCTGCAGTATCGGATGTCGGACCGAAAGCCGGTTCTCTTCCATGGACGTCGTTTTGCTTCAGCAGGTCTCCGGTTAGCAGGCAGTGAGCTCACTCTTCTGTCCATCTGCCAGGTATGACGTCACATCTGCCCACAACGGTATTGTAACCGATTAACCCTGTAGGCAACTGCCAGAATCCAGAATGTTTTTGCAACCTACCGGGCTACACAATCAGCAAATGCCAGAACGGGGTGCTAGTGCTGGCGCTGCCAACATCTGGTTCACCATCATACCCACCATCATACCCTCCGTACTGACCAGCAGCTCAAGCTGATGACCATTATTCCTACCATCATACCACAACATCTCAAGAAGATGACCATGACCTAGGAAAAAATGTACTGGGAAATTTGACAGTAGAACCATGAAGTGACCAAATTACCATCAAAATCCATAGTAGAACTGTGAAAGAATTTATGGTCAGTTCGTAATCAACCAAGTTTACCGTTGTACTATGAATTTTGACAGTGGGACCAAATGAAGTGGCCACAGTACCATCACAAAGTCACAGTGGAACTGAACTTTATGGTCAAATTGAGGAAGTTCACAATAAAACTACCAAGCAGATTACAGTTTTGGTATGAAGTTTTACAGTACCTTTTTCTTCTGGACATATCATACCAGTATCAAACCACTAAAGATGTGGATTCAAATCACGTGATTTGAACTTCAGTGGGCCATAAGTCCCAAATGTGGTTACCTGCAACTTGGCAGGACAAAATCAAAAAAGATCTGGAACTTGACTTTGACTTTGCCAGCACTGACTTGGACTTGGACCCAGACTTGAGCTTGTGTGTTGTGTCACTGCGGAACAGGGACCCGAGCTGCTCAGCTTTGTTTATCTGTATCCTAACAACAAGTCAAATTCTGCAGCCAGTCATGGGATAATTTTGAGAGGTTCCAGTGCTGAAGTTTGTGCAGAATAGAAACGCCTTGCTTATTACGACAAATTCTGGCTATGAATACTTTGTTAGCCTGTAATCTTGGCTGTTAGAACACGAAAACAATTCCTTTTGGTATTTGGTGCCTTAAATATGACTTGGGTATAAACAAGAATAAGACTTGCTCTTATTTGATACTTGACTCTGGTTTCGTTTATATTTACTATTTACTATATAATACTTGAATTGAGACTTTTCTGTATTAACTTGGGACTTAATTCAGGACTTGAGTGTCAATACTTGAGACTTGCTTGTTACTTGAAACTTATTGGCTTGTTCCCACCTCTGTGAGCCACCATCATGCACACCATATTACCATTCAATTTTGGTAACCATTATGTCCACCATACCAGCATCTGACTCCAGTGACAATAATACTCCCCATACTAGCATTTCAGCATCATTTTTCCCACCATATCAGCAATCTATGCAGGTAAACTAGTAAAACACTATATTGACATCACAAGCTAGTAACCATAATATTCACCCTACTAGTATTTCATGCTGGTGACCATCACACCTACCATAATGGCATCCCAGGTTTGAGATCATCATAACCACCATACTAGTGTCCAATGTTCGTGACCAGAAATCACATTATATTGATAGCCAAACTGGTGAACATCATATCCACCATAACGCTATCATCATATGCTGCTGTAAAATTAGCAAGGTGTAGTGTATCAAGGTCACACTATAAAATCAAAAGAAATATTTACAGACTAATATTTGAATGTCCCCTAAGCTGAATTATATTGATCTTGATGTACTGTATTGGGAAAATTGTGTAGAGCTAAAGTATTAAATTATTATTAAGTATTAAATGTTATTTTTCTAAATCTGTTCCACCTGTAGGGTGGTATGGTGGTGCAGGTGGTATCACTGTGGCTTCACACCTCTGAGATCCCCTGTTCATGTCTGTATGGGCTTTCTCCTGGTATTCTGGTTTCCTCCCACATTCCAAAGACATGTTTGCTAGGTTAATTGGTGTTTCCAAAGTGCTCTTATCGTGTCGGTGTGTGTATGTGTGCATTAGTGGGTGTGCCCTGTGTTGGATTGGTGCTGCATTTAGCGTTGTTCCTGTCTTGAGCCCTGTATTGCCAGCAAACACTGGCTTTCCTGTGATCCTGACTAGGATTAAGCAGATAGGACAATAAATGAGTGATATTCCACCTGCCCTGAAAAAAATTAATTTTGCTTCCGAACTTCCACATTCCCTGTGACGATTAAGGTGTAAAGTGCTTTCAGCGCCACACAGTGGAATTTCATATAACAGTGGATTACCATTCCAATCATCAACTCTTCATCACTTCTTGACTGTTCTACAGCAGAAAGTGTACAGTGTGACCACAATGATGATTTAATAACAACTGTTGGGAAATTCTATTTTTCATATGCAAATGGATGTGCAAGAACACCCAAAAATTATTAAATGCATACATTCCATATAATCAGTGGGCTGCACTTGCTACAAAAAGTTGTGGAAACACTGGGCTGAGAAAAGTCATCTGGAAACCTCATTCATAAATAACTGTGTTTATTTTGGAGATTGACAAGAGGTAATAGAATGTGCATATCAGAATGTTTGCTTGGATTTGGCCTGTGGTGGATCACCTTCATAAAATATGGAATGTCTCATAACAATAAAGGCAATGGAAATATGCCTGAAATTGCTGTTTCAGGCCCTGTGCCAGTGGCATCATGCTGAAATGATTGCATGGAATACTAAACTCAATATCTGAATTATATCTATATATCTATATATCTATATATCTATATATATATATATATATATATAAAACCATTGTAAATGTCAATCAAAATCAACCTAAGCCGATGGAAGTTGAAGTTACAACCCAGCTTGGGTGATAGCAACCTGAAATAACAGCAATTTTTATTACAGCAATAACACATTCCACCCAGATCAGATCTGATGACATATGCAGAAACTATTCTATGTGTCTGGGAGGGACCATATTCCTACATTACTACATACTGCAACAGCAATCCCTACACTGCCTTACATAGACTGGCATCCCATCCATGGCCGCTCCCTATGCCTGCCAGGGATAGATATTAGTGTCCCTGCAATCTTGTCCTAGGTTTAATTGTGAAAATAAAATAGATAAATTCTAACATTACAAATGTTAACAAAGAGTTACTGCATATACTGGTTTTTGCTAAGTTGCACAGGTCCAGGGACCTGGGTGTGATTCTTGCTAATGTTTACTGTCTGTATAGAATTTAGCATGTTCTCCCTGTATGTAGAGACTTTACTGCCAACAAAAGTGAGTACACTTTAGTGAAAATAGTCAAATTGTGCCCCAAAGTGTATATATTTTGTGTGGCCACCATTTTTTATAGCACTACCATAACTCTTGTGTTCATATTTCACTCCTCTATCATGGCATAACAGAACTGGTGAAAAATTTGCACTACTCCACAGATGTTCAATAGGGTTTAGATCTGGATATATGTTTTACTCTCAGTCTTTTCTCAGTGTTTGGGGTTGTTATCATGTTGGAATACTGTAAGCATTCATGGATTCGTAAATGGACTGTAGCTCCCCACAGATGGCAGCACTCATGCAAACCATGACATTCCCACCACCATGCTTGATGGTAGATAAGACATACTTCTCATTGTACTCCTAAACTCCACACACGTTTGACACCATCTGAACCAAATAAGTTTGTCTTCGTCTCATCAGACAACAGGACATGATTCCAGTAATCCAGTGCTTGTCTTGAGCAAACTGTTTGCCGGCTTTCTTGTGCATCATCTTTAGAAGAAGCTTCCTTCTCAGACACAGTGTGTGGTGTATGGTCTGACTGACAGGCTGACTCCCTCCCTAAACTCCCTAATCTCCCCTAATTTATCAATGCTGGCAGCACTCCTAGGTCAATTTTAAAAAAGTCAACATGCCGTTGATTACGTGCAGTCAACATTTTTGATTAACCATTTTTTGGTTAACCGTGAGGAATGTTCTGAATGGAACCTGAAGCTCACTTTCAGGTTGTTCGCAATTTTCTTACAGCCTAGGCCATCTTTATGTAGAGCAAAAATTCTTCTTTTTAGATCGTCAGAAACTTTGCCATGAGGCGCCATGTTGAACTTCCAGTGACCAGTATAAGAGAGTCTGAGAGAGATAACACCAAATGTATCACGCCTGCTCCCCATTCACACCTGAGACCTTATAACACTAACGAGTCACATGATACCAGTTTTCACCTAAGGGTGTACTCACTTTTCTTGCCAGGGGATTAAACAATAATGCTTGTGTTTTCAGTTATTTTTGCACAGCAAATTTACACAGTTATACAACATGTAGACTGACTATTTTACCTTGTATCAAAGTCTTATATCTTCATGATTATCCCATTAAAATGTGAGGGGTTTACTCACTTTTGTGAGAGACTGTGAATATGTCATACATATGGGGCACACCTGTTCTGCCACTCTACAGACATGGCCCTGTGACATGAGGAATTCTATGAAGGCCTCTGGAAAGACAGAAATTTCCTGATTGGGCCCTAGCAGCAAGAATCCTCACCAGGTTAACACCTCGAAAAACAGTAGATAATCCATCATCCATTCATCACAACAGTAGGTCGAGTCCCACTGGTGCTTTCAATGCACGGTTGGCTGTGTCTGAGGGATGGGAGGCCTGCAGCAGTGATTCTTTCTACGCCCATTGAGCTTGTTCTCATAGAATCAAGGCAGGAGCCCTGCAAACCTATCCAGGAAAATGTGGGGTTAAAACAAAATCAAATCTTTGTGTGGTCCAACCTAAAAGGTTCACATAGAAATGGAACCTCATCTCATTGTGCTTATTGTATTCCTGTTTTAGAGGGAAAACTGATTTTCACGGAAAGGCCCAAATTATCTGGAAGCCTACCTACATTAATATTTGACCACTGACTTTATTCTCTAGCCAGTCTTTATTCTCTGTGGTTTAGCTTTGTGCTGTTCACCTAATGACTTTCAATATCATTTCATCCATCATGTGGCAGGAAAATGAGAACAAACGCAGTTTCTGGTTTGTCTTCCCACTCTGTGAAGTGATGACCCAAGGAGACATGTAAAACAGGGCATACAGAAAAAGCCTATTCCACGGAAAACATGCCACAAGCAATTCACAGCCAAGAGACACTCGCTTTCGATGCTCCATTGTCTGTCTTTTATATGACCAGTTTTTTTTTACTGATGAGTGATGAGATCCTGTCAGCAATAAAAGGTCACAGTAATGTCTGTGGTGTTATAACTGTGCAGGAATTTCTTTTGCTCACCTCGTAATTTGTCTTAGCTTATACAGCTTAGAATGGATTGTAAAATGGCATACTTCCACACTGACAATGCTCTGACTCAGATAAACACAGACAATAAATGGGATGGCACTGTCCCAGAAAAACAGCACAGAGACCTCCACAAAACATCTGAACATTAAGCATTGTCTGGTTTTTCTATGTTCACGTACACTCCACGACTACCTAATAAAGTTCAGGGTTGTAAGTGTGCTGGGGGGAGAAAGGGGGTGTGCTCTCCAGCAGCACAGGGCACAAGGCAGGAAACAACTTTGCCCAACATGTGTTTGAGTACTGGCAGTGTCTCCTGGCTAAGCCGGGCATCATATATAGGCACAATTTACTTTGACTGAGGGAGACAAGATTAGTCAGGCAACCTCCATCCACTAATTTTGCAAAAAAAAAACTACTAGTAAAGCTACTTGCCCTGTAATTAACTGGCATCAGGCATGTCCGGATACAGATTATTTTTTTAAAAATACTTTTTTATACAATTTGTGTAAGGCTATTATTATGTGTTAGGCAATGTAACTAACAGCAGATCCAAAAGCCGACCAAGTCACATGTGACCAGGACAAGTGGTGAAAGAAATTTTCAAAAATAATATTTTAAGGATTTTAATTGCTTCATTAATCCTGAATATGTTTGAAATATACAGATTCCCAGTCCAGTAATCAAACTCTTTCCATAAATGCAAGAAAAACAATCAGGCTTTGCCAAAATAAGAAGTTTGCTTGCCAGTGTTCAGTATGAATTTCCTGCAAAATAAATCTAATAGCATTGATAAAATGTGCTTCCATATGGAAACAAATGCTGGATATCGTTTAGAAAGTACAGCATGTGCTGTGGATACAGAGAGTGAATCTGCACAGGTAGGAAATTTTAACTTACTCTAAGGTCAGTGGAAAAAATGCATTTTTACCTTTTCCTCACTTAATTTTAGATTGAGTTTATTAATTGATTTTAATATTACTGTAGTTTATAAGATATCAGAGGCATTGACAGGTAGGGAGGTATCAAAATTTAAAGGGAAAATGGATATTCCACTGCTCCCTGTGGAGGATTTTGTGAAAAGGAATGTGAGGTTCCTTGACTGGAGCTGAGTTAAACACTAAACATAGGGGCCCATGGCAACGTCTGCTGGACATGGCCATAAAACAAATAGGAAAAACAGATCTCAACAATGTCATGTCATTTTTCATCTCTGATCTGGAAAAAACTAATAAGAACAAACAAAAAAAAGAGTAAATCAAATTGTCAATGTGGTCTCATTTGCAAAACAAAACTAAATGACCTGATACTCATATCTAATAATGAATAAGTACTTCAGCCACATTAACAATTATATTATCTCTCCACAACATAATGTTAATTCAGTATATGCATGTGTTTTTAATGTGCATGTATTTATGGGAGAAATAATGAGACAGATAAAGCTGTGATACCACACATAAGTTCACATGATCAACTGAGTATCAAAACTGTTGAACTACTACTAAACCGCTACTACATAGCCTAACTGTGGATTAAACAAACACAAAATTATTATACATTATTTGTCCTCTTCAGCCTTTAAATTTGAGTCTTTAAATATGGCAAATGATAGTAGAACAACCCATTGACAAGCCCTTAAAGTAACTGTTTTTACCGTAAGAATTTGTTTATATTTACTGGAAACACAAAGTTTAAGATTAAGATTCCTCATATCTACAGGTGAAATGGAGCTGTTGTAGTTTGTATGCTATACATACAATGTGACAAACTTGTGGTTCACAGTAATATTATAAAATCTTATAACAGCAAAATGATTTGCATACCATGTAAGTACAGATTAGAACACTGCTCACAAAAATCAGGGGATATATTTGTGAGCAGTGTATATATCCACATAATGTTCCTTTTCTTCTAATAATTCTCAGATGATTGTGAAGGTATATGAGACTGAAGAAGATTTGGAACACATCTACACAACTTCACTACTGGACAAGAAGAACCTCGGAAGAAAATACCACATGGATAATGGACCATTTGAAGGTATAAAAAGGGGAGTTATGGGGGGTGTCGCGACAAAACATGGACTTTTGTTGCTACTGCTGTAGATTTATAGGTTACCCTCTAAACCCAGCTGCTGTACTGGCCCTGTGGAATTGTATATGAAGGGGTAAAACTTTCCAGACCAGACATACTGTATAGTTGCAGTTCATATTCATTTTGAAATCCCCATGTTTGGTGACTTTATCAAACCCTCGTCTCATGACATTACAGATAATACTACCTGAACAATAAGTTAATAGCCCTAGTTTCTTTTGAGCATATGTACTGCTTTACAGCTGTTGACTTACGGATTGCATCAGGCATGCACAGATCTGCCTGCGGTTTTTAAAGGCTTTGTGTGGCATTTAAAATGCTGACGAATGTTCAATTTCAGTTACATTAACTATTTTGCCATGCAGTGGCATGCTGACTATTAATGTAATTTAAACAAAGTATTATATTTTGATGGCGATATAGTGTATCTGATAAAGTACAGTGTCATTTAAGTGATGACTTGTCACCTCATGAGGTAATGTTTACATTTAGGCACTTGGCAGACCCTTATGCAGAACATTTTATGACTAATGCAGTCTTAGAAAATGTAATCCAAGAAACTGTGAGTTAAGAGCCTTGCTCAAGGACCCAACATAAGTAGATAGGCAGTGCTGAAGTTTGAACCCTTGAACTGTTCTGCAGTCTAGTGCCTTAACCAGTGCACCACATCAGTTTGCCTTTACTAGTATATATACTAGGGATTTCACAGCTATTATTTATGATAATTTAGTTATTTTAACTTCTGGTATAAAAAAAAACTGAGGTTTTAGCAAAGTGAATGATAAACAAAAGAAAAAGAAAAAAAAAGCCATACACATACCATACACATTTCCAGCACCAGTGCTCAGTGCTACATTATTAGTCACCATTACCAGAAAAAAACTATTATCAAGCAAAACATTAAGCATGCCTTATGTTGCATTGTATTAATGTATACTGCAGTATACCTCAGATGTACAAGAAAACAGTAAAAAAAAAAGTATATAATTTAGTATTTTTGAATTACTGTATTAACATTACAGAAGCAGACAGGGTTCAAAAGAAAAATATCCTTTCACTTGGGATGAATGACCGGAACAGTCAGAAACACTGTTGAACACCTGGCTAAACATGTTAACCTGTCCAACAGTATGTTTGGGATCTATGGGGCAGCCTGCTGAGCATTGGATTTTCTGTGAAAAAAACACAATGCCCCAACTGCTGGTGTGATGGATGAGGATCTACAAGCACAGCTGCAACATCTGTGGTTAAATGTGCCACAGCATGCCTGTTAACCTGCAATTGCCAACTGTATGTCATCTTGTATCCTTCTGCAAGTCGCTCTGGAGAATGAAGTAAATGTACATGCAAATGTAAATGTATCCAGACTAGAGGTGACCCAACAGGAAATGAGAGCCTCCTTTCATTCAAACATATAAAGCTGCAGTCTCCCTCTTTCTCTCTCTCTCTCTCTCTCTCTCTCTCTCTCTCTCTCTCTCTCTCTCTCTCACACACACACACACACACACACATACACACACACATACACACACTATATATATATGTCAGCCATACAGACAGACAGATAGACAGACAGACAGACAGACATGACCTCAAAATACCCAGCTAGTTATATAATTCGTATTTTTTCAATGAATTAATTGTTCATATTTTCTTTCATGAAAGAATTTGCAGATATTTGTCTTAATTCCATTGGAATTCAAACATTTGCTTCTATGCACACAATGAGCTCTTTATGCTTCCACTGAGAGAGGCAGTAGAGGAGCAGATTACATGGGGTTATGGATCTGCTTAAGTAATCTAAGATCTCAGCTGCTTATATTAAAAAAGAACGACCACTTTTACGACTACGCTTTTTTTGATACAAAAAACTAACTCTACGTAACTGTTTTATTATATGTGAAATGTGCAGTGTATGTGTTGATTTCATAAAAGCCTGGTGTGAAGTTGGTTTGATTGAGGACATTTTTGCTGAGAGTAGTTAGTGCCAATTTGTTTCCAACAAAATGCAATTCCATTCTAAATACAATTCCAACTTTATGTCTGACAATGCTTCTCAACTAGAATTGCTCAGAACTTGAATATTTTTGGACAAGCAACACATTTGGAGCAGATATGTTGTTGGTTCTTCATACTTATAATATCATTTAGCAGTGGATTGTGGTTAAGTATTGGACTGAACTGGTAGAATTACATTTATTTACATTTATGTAATTAAGCAAACACTTATCCAGAGCGACTTACAATTCATACAGTCTTTCAGTCCAAACAATTGTGGGTTAAGGGCTCAGGAACCCAACTGTGGTAGCTTGGCAGAGGTGGGATTTGAACCTTGGACCTTCTGGTCCATAGTTCAGTACTTTAACCACTAGGCTGATAGAAACTTTACAGTAATGTCTTATTTTATCCATAAATCAACATTACACTATACAACAGCTATACTATACAACTTTAGTGAGCTAGATAATTACTTCTATTGCTACCTTTTGTTATTTTTAGCCATAGCAATCCACAGCTGATGTCAGACTCTGTCACCCATGTCATTTGAACCTACTCACCATATTTTTTTTCATTAAAGGCACTGGGACCTGCAGCTAGAGGTTAAATTCCTGTCATATTAGCTTGATAATGCCAAGTTCACTGTAAAAGAATTCCACAGCAGTCCTTTGTCTTCACTGTGTCTTCACAAGAAAGCAGAGGATCCTACTTTTAAGCTTGTTTAAAGTAGTTTGTCCTTTCTCTAATAACTCAAATAACTACTCATCCCAACTGAGGTATGCGGAAGAGCATTTCTAAATGTATAACTCTTCCAACCTTAAAGCAGATTGACTACAGCAAAAGACCTGACCTTGGCTAACAACTGGAATCTGAAACTACATTCGGCACAACTTCACCAAAAGTGGACAATGGAAAATTCTAAAAATGTTGCCTGGTCTGACGAGTCTCAATTTCTGATGCAACAATTTGACGGTAGCTGCCCCAAAAAAAAAAAAAAGCATAGATTTATCCATGGCTTGTATTAACGGTTCAGGGTGGTGGTGTAATGGTGTTGGGGGCTATTTTCTTAGCATCCACCCCTTAAATAAAGTAGCTGGTGAGTATATGCTAGTCAATATTATCATAAAATGACAATAAGTATGATATTTTTCCAAAACACGTGTATAGGAAATCACTTGAGTTTTCAGTCATGCAGCATTTGTGTCACAAATTGACAATTGTCTTTGGTTAGTGTCTGTACTTGCACTTGCTGTACTCTGGTTTCCAGCCACATCCCAAAAACATGTCAGTATATGAACTACATTCTCTAAATAGTGCTTAAGTATGAATGATTAAGTGATTGAGTGTGTCATGTCCTGCGATGGTCTGGCGCCCCGGTCCTTGCACCCAGTCTTTCCAGGATAGATTGCAGACCCAATGGAAACATTTAGTGTTTGTCATAGGACTAACAGCTTTAGACTTTAGGCTTTAGACCAATAAATATTCAAAGAACTGGTATTTTTGGATGATGTATTATCTTAATATTTAATATACAGCCAGTTTCAGCATAAAAGACAGTATGGGACAGTGAAAGACAAGTCACTATAAATGAGTCATTACACCAAGTATTTTTAGGATATGCTGAGCATTGCTGGTCTTAATGAGGAAGTTATTGAAGTTGGAATAGAAGTAACGAATTAATTAAAACCAGTCATAGGTATAATGTGATGGATATTTCAACTAATTCTCATAATGTATCTGGGAAATAAAACAAACTCATAAATGGCATAAAATGGATTGAACAAGTTAGAATTCTGAAATCAGCTATTTTTCCTCCAAATCCACCAGAAAGTGCCTAATTTCACATATGTTCACAAAAAAAAAACTAATTAAATAGGGCACTAGATGAGAGAATACAGGCTATAACAATAAAATGATGCTACAATAAATAATAATTATCATTTGCTAATGCTATATAGTGGTGTGTATGTTAAACCCACAGAGCAAATGATGAATATGTTTTTAAAATAAAAATTGACTAAATAGAAATGCCTATAGAACATTGAGTAAATAAAAAAATACAAATTGACTAAATAAAACGGCATGTAAAGTAAGAAAGCAACCATATCATTGATAATGTTGAATTTCTAAATAACACCAATCGGTATTTCAAATACTGAAATTGGTACTTCAAAGTTTGTGAAACCCTTGGAACTGCAAAACTATGGCCTAAAATATAATCAGACTTTCACAGAATCCTAAAAGTATATAAAGAGAACCCACCAAAGCAAATGAGAGAAATACATTATTCTCTGTGCTTTATTTATTGGAAAAACGTATCCAATATTACGTGTAATATATGAATGAATATATGAATAAAGTTAGTATTTCATTTAAAGGTGAAATTAGAGTCAGTTTTGCAGTCTGCAGTTTGCAAAAGATTACAGAGACAAGCTAGAAGGCTGTACAAAAAATGTTTTGGGGACAGATGAGACCAAAATAAAACCTCCTGGTTTAAATGAGAAGTGTTATGGAGAAATTAATGAAATGCACTCCACTAAAATCTGTGGAACATGGTGGTGGTAGCCTAGTATTGAGAGTTGGGCCTCCAACTGGGGAAGGACAGCTTGATATCACTGGGAAACAATGAATTTTGAACTATACCTGCACATTCTAAAGGAAAATGTCAAGACATCTCACTATGAACTAAGAGGAAGAAGGTCAAAGACTGGATGAAAAAATTCAAGTTAATGTATTAGAATGGCAAAGTAAAAGTCCCGCCCTTAGTACAGACTTGTGGAAGGACCTGACAAAAGCAGTTTGTACGAATAAATCCACCAACATTGATTGATCAAGTTACCATAAATATTTGCACATCAAAGCAAAGTTTCACATATTATGCCTTTGACAGATATATATTTGATCATTTTCCTCAATAAATAAAAATCCAAAAATTATGTTTTGTATCATTTGTCTAACTCAGTTCTTTTCTACTTTTATGTCTTTATTTATGCAAAAATATAGAAAATGATAAAGGCTTTACAAGCGTTTAATCACCGCTCACTAATTCACCCTTTAGATATTCAAACAAAACTGAATTGAAGAGTTTGATTCAATTCCAGTTTAAACTGCAATGTGGAATAATCTGAAACAATATTCTTTAAACAAGATTTGGGTAATGCATGTGGGACCGTTGGGGGATCATCGATTGGTGCTGAAACCCCTGTTGAAAACATAAATGTTGAGAATAAAAATCCAATGTATTTTGGATTCTAGGATCCAAGTCATTCAATTATGTGTTATCAATTATTATGTTTCATGTTGGTTTATGCTGGTTAGTGATGAAATTATGTTGATTCAGTGTGTGCTACTGAACAGGCACTGTGGTAGCCTAGTGGTTAAGGTACTGTACTATGGACCAAGGGTCAAATCCCAACATCCCTCCCAAACTGCCACTCCTTGAGCAAGACCCTCAACCTACAATTGCTTGGATTGTATGACTGATTGCAAGCATTGTAATTCACTCTACTTAAGAGTGTCTGCTAAATCACATAACTGTAAATGTGAAATTGTAGTCTTGCTGCTAATAAAAGCTGGTTGACCAGCATACCGAAATGTCCAAAAACCAGTGTAAAATACAAATAACCAAATATGGTGTTCATTACTGTTTTATAAGCAGGAAACAGATTTGGTGATGTCCTTTATATCGTGTGTATGTTTAATAACATCTGATACATGGAACTAGCACATTATTCATGGCTTTCTTGTTAACAGTTTGAACACAAGCACACGATTTGAATATAAACGAATATACATGTTGTATAGCCCAATAACCCATAACTTAGCTCATCAGTATAAGTTAATAGCTCATCAGTCAACTTACTGACATTACACTACCAGCTATGCAAACATTGTTAAGTATTTAGACAGTTTAGGAAAGACATGTTTGAGACCCAAACAGCTGAAGACTCAACTTTTCAGTCAGAAAGTTAATAACTGCTTCATCTCATATTACAAACTCCGGAAAGGAGGAAACCTGAGCCTGATATTGGAAAGGCTGTCTGGACTGTATATATGTCATTCCTTTTTCTGAAAAATGAGTTATTGCTCAGAGAACCGACGAAAACACCTCGACATTTGATGCAAGTCAGTGTCAGATAGAGCAGATAAGCAATTGGAGGAAATCTTTCAGCAGCTGCATTTGGTAATCTTGCAGATGAACGCCCTGCCATTGATATACCCCCTGTGCTTGATGTTAGCAATATAGTTATGCTTTAGTAGTTATGGCGATTTTTACTATGAAATCTACTGCATAATTACACAGTTTTGCAACTGATCGCCTTCTCTCACAAGCAACTCAGTTCTAACTTCTCATATAACTGTTGCCGCTAAGCTCCGCCTCCAGGGTTCTGTATTTATAAGCTTGTGTGTACTGGGCAGTTGTGTTAAACGGTATGATGAAGCCGCTGACTTTAACCGCGCTCACGTTGTCCTTAATTGCCGTGGTGTTAGCCGCAAAATCACCTTATCAGTCTGTCCTGCAACACAGCAGAATAAGAGGAAGACAGCATGGGTAAGGACTTGTGTGAAAATACGTTTAGGACGTTTTTAATATATAGAAGTGTTTGTATAGAAATAGTTTGGTTTGCGACCAGTGCTAGTGTGGACCGGTTCGGTTTTCTATATGCAAGGATTTTTCTTAATCTCTAATGTTGAATTAATTATATCTAGGTTTATCTCAGGGTTGAAAAGTTTCCATGTAAGCAAAATATTCAATCCCGGACAATCCGCTGCTTGTTTAATTGCAGCCCCAACGTGTGCGCAATGCAGAAGATCAAAGGAACCGACAAGAAGTACTTCACCAACTGCAAGCAGTGGTATCAACGCAGAGTCTGCGGTAAACCAACGTGAGTCCGTACAAATGCTCTAAGCGTAGTTTCTGGCTTAAACTATTAGTACACTGCTCACAAAATTGGGAGATATTACAAAATGAATATAAAGGGATTAAAAAAAGCATTTGATTTGATTTCATTAAGCAAGATCATCAGAAAAGTCAAAGAAAGTTGATCACGCAAATGAGATGCAAATTCAGTTATGGTGATTAAGTAGCAAGTGATATGTCCATGGGGTGAACAGAAGCAGGTCAAACTGGTACCACACATTAACTGTTCAGTAGGGTGTATGGTCACCCAAGACTGCCGAAACAGCAATGGGGCATGGACAGGATCAGATTATCCAGCGGGATCCTCTTCATATTAATTAAGAAATATCCTCAAATTTTTGTGAGCAGTGTATATTGTATTAAGGTGTCATTTGCATTATATGACATTTTTCCAGTTTTCTAGTTTTCTCCCCCAGTTACCAGTGTTCATGCAATCCTTCTTAATCCAGGAAAAGTACATTAACTTTACAAGTCTGCAGACTGAAAAAACTCTCCCCATGTGTCTGTGGAAACTGCATTTGCAGTCTTCAGTCTTCTTGCCACTTATTTTACTGTCATTTACCATACCAGAGTTGGTTATAAAATTAATGCCAGGGAATTTGTGAGCCCAAAGGGTGAGTTGGAAACTTAAGGACTGACATGACTGTTTTATCAATATGTTTTAAAATATTTAAGTATAGATTTGTACAGGGCCTTAGTATTCACAAGTTCTATTAATTATCTCCATTCTGTCTGTTTTCTGTTAAGAGACCTCATTAGGGTTTTATTAACAGATTATTCAACTAAAGATGAAAGGTCGTGGAAGAAGGTAGGCTTTCATTATCCCAGTACAGATGTACTAAATAAAGAGCAAATTCAGTTCATGCCTTTTTCATTCCTCCAAACCATCACTTATGGTGTGTTGGTTTACTTGGTGAGGACCAAAGCAGAAAAGGATACTTTGTTGTATTTTAGTCCTGGTTTGCTTAGTATTCACACAGGCATTCGTAACATCCAATCATGATACACAAACAAATGTCTTATAAATAAGTACACATACTGACAGGCCATTATATATGATGCATATTCTGGGACAAAACATGTCAAACTTTAATATTTCTGCAACAATGCTGTGTTCTGGGCTAAACGCGCTTGTGGGATTTCTTAATATGTGCTGGTATTTTAACCAGCCGATAACTCCCAAAAGACCTCCTACAATTTATAAACAAGTCAAAACAGCACCAGGACTTCCTCCATTCTGCACACAAAAGAACGCTTGCTGTAAGGAGACAGGGGTTATGCCTGTACCAACGTGTAATTGGCAACTTACCTCCTATGATGAGAAGACCCAGACATGTTTGAGAATTATTTGTAATACAATGAATTAGGGACAGTTCTTTAACATGTATGTATTCTTTAAACACACACCCATATCTTAACATGTTATATAAACTGGTCCACTGGTCTTTGTAACTTGTAACATCCCAGCTTGTGTTTGGTTAGTTTACACGTTTTGGTCTTTTTTTTTGCAGCATTCATTCATCAACTGAACCAAAAGTTAATTTTATGCACAGCAGTTCACTGAGCAATTACACCAGAATTAGTTTTAATCAAACCATACGTGCCAAGTATGAACACACACCCTTAGTAACTCACTAAGTTGGAATTCACATTTGTGCTCAGGCATAGCTGTTGGTGCATACAATCTTGTGTAAAGTTTTGCCAGGTCTGTTCAAATTCCTCATACTTTTGTTTTTTATTACATTTTACTAAACAGAGAATGATATAACAAAAAAAAATAATATAGCAGAAATATAACAATAATGCAAATTTAATTGAACGTTGAGGTCACCAAACTACTGAGACCTTACAGAAACCCTGTGGATGATCTGGAACAGTGAGCAAACTCTGGCACATAATGATGTTTATGTATTTGTCCCCAGTAAGTTTTAGAAAGTCTTTGCATTTTAGGTTTTATCCCCCTGCAAATGTCTTTCGCGTTTAGAAAATGAACAAACTTGGGCCTTTGAAGAGCAGCGTTCACACTTAAGACTGTACACCAATGGGTTTAATATTGTAGTATCGCGAAGCAAATTGAATTCTCAGCAGCAATGTGAAACAGGTCAGGGCATGCTGCACAGGGCTCCAGTTGATTCTCCTGTCATTTGGTATCTGCTCGTAGAACAATAGTGCTAAATGTTTACAGATGCTTTGGCCTCAGGAAGAGAGCTTTCTAATGTCTGCTTAAATCTGAGGCTTATGTGCTCTGTTCAGGACAGCAAATCCTCATCTCAATTATAAAACCTAGCTTTAATGAAACATCTCACATTTCAGTGAAGCCATTGCCAGCTTTAAGCACCCTGTCACACCTGAGTCCATCATGAAAGGGATGGGCATTAACTGATGCTGAGCCAAGCATCACTTTGATCACTCACTACTAATTAACATTACAGTGTTATTAGGCCTTAGAGGATGGTGCAAGGAGTACAATGACTGATATAACAGATTTTATTTCACTTGACTTGTAGCATATATATATATATATATATCTATCTATATATGTTGG
>JAUZST010006810.1:0-14601 GCA_034779995.1 Parotocinclus haroldoi
CAAATGGTGGAAATGCAATACACGGACATGTGTTCAGCCTGAGTTATTCTTCCATCAGCATATGTTGAACTGAAAGTATTATTGATTTCATTGATCATATTTATGAATGGATGGTTTGTAAATTGCAATGCTATGAAAAGTTTTCCGGACATGGTTTACGTCTGCCTTGGGTCTGCCCAGATTACTTTTCACAGACTTCAGTACATGCAAGTGCTCCAATACATGTAACAGACTATTGCGTTGTGCTCTCTTCATGATTCCAGAGTAATAGCAGACATCAATGCAGAATTGTGGAATGTTCAAACTAAGGCCTGAAAATGACTTCCATAATGCCAACATATACATTACAGGACGTTATAGGTATCATACACAGTATTCTTTTAAGCCAGTAGTTAAATGACATTTAGCATGTGTACTTTGAATTGAGATATTATGACTCGAGACATCTTTAATTAAATGTTGGAGTGTAATATTATCATAGGGCTTCTGATAATATTTATGTGGTCCAACAATAGTGTTTTTTAGCTGTATTGTAAATTCAAGGAATGTTTGATTGGATGATCCTAATAAGATAAAACTTGTCTCAGGGCATACTCCAAGATGTTAATTATCCATATTTCATATTTCTGTTGTTGGTCATATGCATATAGTATATTTGCTGCAGTTCCGTTTTTAATTAGTCTACATGAACGCTAAACATGATGATTGCATAAGAAATTTAGCTTTCTTATTACACTCGCATGTTATTCTTTATATCTTCAAAAGTACTATGATTGTATTTCATGTTACTTTGGGCACTGCATTCCATGAGTTGCATAACTAACCTTGCTTCAGGGACCAATAATCTTGCTTTCTGATTAAGGAATAATGACAGAATGCTCATGCAAATCACCCAGAAATGTTTGTACCTCTCTGTTTATGCACCTCTCTGCGTTTGGTTTATTACATTCATATAAACAAGCCATTTTTGCAGTGTCAGTAGTTGCTTGTCATTAACCTTGATTGTTCCTTTTTCTTGTGTTATGTTGTAAATACATTTCAAAATAACCAGAAGAGCTGTTGCTTTATTGTTTTCTTTCTACAGACCGTTTTTGTTTGTATCTGCAACTTATGAACCTTATTATTAAGTAATTATTTGTAGTTATTTTTCAGGAGGATTCAACTGGCATTGGATCTTAAATATTAAAATGTACCCTTTCAAGACTTTCTTTATAACAGCTATATACTATATTAATACATAACACAACCTCTCAATTAGATTTGCTTTTTTGCTTTTGCTGTGCCTTAATATTCATAATTACCGGTGCCGTATTTACCTCACTTTACCTTACCAGGTTTTACCTTACCTTATCTTGTTCAGGTTCCTGTTTAGTGCAAGTCCAGAACCCAGACCCATAGGAACTGTTATTTCTAGCAGCTGGCTCTTACAGTCGAGTTACTGAAGGTGTGTGTTGTATGCAGTTCTATGAAAGGGTGAAGGCTGTGTTTTGGTGTCAATTGCTCCATTTGTTTGAAACATGTAGCCAATTCATGTCAGGTAAGCAACATCCATCGATACTGTTGGTACTAAAGTGAATGTATTTAGTAGTTACTAAAAATGACAACTGTTTATTAATTCATCGGTGGTAACTGGGCCAGCACTGTCAGCTCACAGCTCTGAGATGCCCAGCTTGATCTTGACCCTGGGCACAGACTGTGTGGAGTCTGTATGATCTCTCCATATCCACGTGGGTTTGCTTTGGGTGCTGCAGTTTTCTCTCACATTTTAGAGATGTGTGTTAGGTTCATTGATGGAGGGTCTTGGGCCTTTCCCTGTGTCTTCTGCTAGGCACCTTCCCACAAGGATGGGAAGAACAAGTCAAACTTCACACAGACAGTAACTTGAAGTGATGGTTAAACCATCTTAGATAGGGTCAAAAAAGCTTGATTAGCATCAAGGAATCACGGATTGACAAATATTTCTACACAGCAGCTGCTCAAAAGCTGGAGGTTCTGAACTGGGCTATATCCATTGTTTAACAGGAAGTTGGAGCCTGTGGTTGAAATGTTGCATCCCTTCAAATTAGTGAGGTCATAAATGATCTGTGTACTTTCTTTCTGACTTCTAGCCCTTTTAACAAAGAGTGTTGTGTCACTGGCCTCTTAATCAGGTTCTACTGTTTCATCTTCAGTTTACTTGTACAGTGGGGAACGGCCCAGTATTGACAACTCTTTGACATTTCTGCTTTGATCAAAAGGCATTTAAGCCTTTGTTAGTCTGATCTCTCAATGTGTGACATTTGTTGTGTGTGCAGCTGTTCAGAGTGATTTAGGTTTTTTTTTTGCTCTGACTTTGCTGCTTCTTGATGAGAGCTTTCTGCACCATGTGAAAACCATGTGTTCACGTTTTGTGTTTTTAACAGAGCAAAATTTGTGCTGCATGTAATTTGTATGACCCTACTTTGTTTGTTTCTTTGTTTCTTGCTCTTTGAGCTTATTGTTCTCTGTATGGATGCTAGTGAATTATTTTGTTACAAACATCTGTGACAAGATGTTAATCAAATTACAAGGGAACTCACAAAAATACATTAGCATACAAATCAATTGTAACTTCACTAAAAAACTTTGCATAATGCCTCTACCACTAGGCATTACCAGGTGTTCTGTCAAAGCAGCTGGATATGATCCAGCGTTTCTATTTGATATGCATCTTCATCAGGAACATTTGCTAGTTACACTGTCACGAGCGGTTGAGAGAGCGTAACGGAGACGAGGATGCAGAACAATGGGAGGTTTATTGAACAAATGAATGACCAGGCATATAGGGACAAACGGGAATGCAAGCGGGAAAGGAAAACTGGAACGGGAACAGCCAGGGAAAAAAAGGAACAGGATAAGGAGGAACGAGAGAAGGGATAGTCGGTGAACTGTACGGGGCTGCCACGGACGGAAACGAGCGAGGAAGGAGAGAGGGGGAGGGAGATAGCAGGATGGTTAGTATGGGCAGCTAGAAAAAGGGTTAGTTCACCGACAGAGGAGCTGTTAATATGAAAGTAAGAAATGTTAGTAAGAACACGGAACACACACTGACAAACAGACACAGGTGGGAGCGCACCGGAGGGACGGGCTAGGGTGAGACCTAACTCAGCCCCAGCCGGCCGAAAACGAACCACCTGTGCCGACAAACAATAACGAAAAACGCTCCTGACGCACAACGACTCAGGGACGGGAGGAGGAGTGTGAAGTGCAGGGAGAGAACAAAGCAAAACACTGGAGCGACAATAAATGGACGCGGACGGCTCACGCATGTACACACGCACACACGCACACACAAAGAGCTAACGCTAACGGAGCGGGGAAAGGAGGGGGAGAGAGTGAGCTGGAGCAACAAGAGGAACACACAGACTATCGCTAAATCACACTCAAGAATATCACGCTCAAACACTCACCCGACGGAGAAAACACGGAATACACTGATATACGTCAAAAGCTGAAACCAGGAAGGTATCACTGGGATAAACACTCAGTATGATGGCAAACAATCAATACTTCGCACCCAAACAGGGAAAAAGGCAGAGCTTAAATAGAAAGACTCAGACCCGGAAATAACAAGCCGCACCTGGAGTGGAGAGAGGCGGTGATTAGAAGGAGGGGCTGAGCAAACGAGGGAGAGAGAGAGAGACGGAATCGGGATTCCTGACAAACTGGGCTTTGTGTTTCTAAACTTAAGTTGGTACAGACTTTGTTAGTTAAATTAACATCAGTTGACTTCAGTCAAATGCAGCTTTCTAGTGATTTGCTATACATTTTTTTAGATACGCATTGCTAGTGCTAGTGCTTTTTGCATTCATAGCTGCTCTATTGGAATGAGAGCCAGTGCCTGTGGAATTCATTGTCATGTTAAAAAAAACCAGTTTGAGATGATTTGAGGTTTGCAGCATGGCACGTCATGGTACACAAGGTACACTGTGGTCATAATAATATTCGAGTAGGCTGTGGTATTTAAATGACGCTCAGTTGATATTAATGGGCCGAAGCGTGCCAAGAAAACATGCACCACACCATTACACCGCAAGCAGCCTGAATCATTTACACAAGGCAGGATGAATGCATGCTTTCATGTTGTTTATGCCAAATTCTGACCCCATCAGAAGAATTCGAGACTTTTCAGACCGGGCAGCGTCATTCCAATCTTCTATTGTTCAGTTTTGGTTAGCTCGTATGCATTACAGCTTCAAGGTTCAACGTGTCATGCTCTATTAACTACTGTGTTTTATTTTCATGCAGTTGAATTTGCGCATATTTCCTAAAAATCTCAAAGACTAAACTGGAAACGCAACATTTTCAGAGAACTTGTTACTGGATACATATCCAGTTCATACTATGTTCTGAATTATTGCTTAAGTAAAATCCAGATATGGTTTTCAGCTCGCTGTCAGGGTAATTCAAATTAGATAAGGCTTCGAATATACCAAAACCTTGTGGGGGTTTCCACATAGGAAACAACGTAAACAGACTTCCGTAATCTGAGTGTTCATTTTCCATTCCACTTCTGGAATGTTCCATTTCAAGAAATGAAGAAACAAGGTTTTAAATGTACCTTAAATGTACCTTAAATGATTTTAGAACTATGTGCATTTCCAGTGCAATTCTCACATTTGAAGTCATGTATGTATTGCCAATTGCAATTTTTGACCCTAATCGAACCAGGTCCATGGCCATTTCACCCAGACAAATTTCACTTTTTGGGTGTGATTGCAGCTGTTTAATTTGTAGTAATAAGAAAAAAAAGACCCTACAGCTTCTTTCACTATCCATATCTGCATCTTAAAAACTAAACATGTCAAGCTGCCATGTCAAGCCAATTTCAGTCTGGCAACGGAAATCACCTGGAGCTGATTCTACAAATAAAACAACCTTGTTTCTGATGTACTGAAGCTGAAACATCCCCCAAATCCACTAAGCATAATCATACCTCCCCCTTCGTAGCCCTCCTTCATATCCGACCATCTGCAAAGACCAACAGCAAGGCCAAGGCTACCTATAATCCACTTAATGTGCAGGGGCGAGCCACGGCTCACATTTTGTAATAAGCGACCTCGTTTCCCCTTAGCTATTGTGCTGTGCAAGAAGGAGAGCGTGCCTGCCAAATATCAGGATTGGCATAACATGAATATCTAAATCAGTTGAATGGTATTGTTGTGGTTGAAGGGTGTCCAGTTGTGTTATGAGGTATCAGCGTAAACAGGTTAGAAATAAAGCAGGGCAAAATCCCTTCTATGGATGTACTGGGATATTATGTAACTCTTGCTATGAACTTGTCATGTGCCCCACCTACACCAGTCTCAGTCATTTTGGCTGTGGTCAGTCTTGTGAGTAGGTCAGTACATTACCCACCAAGCCGCCAACCTGTTGGTACTGTATGGATTAGTAATGAGGTAAAAAACAAAATATTGATGTGATGTTAAATAGGATGGTGTCAACAGGCATTATAATTATCTTTGTGGAGCAAAGATGGGTAGATGATCTCCAGTTTGTCTACAAATGCATGAGGTTTCCCTCATCACTCAAGGTTGGTGTGCTTCTTCACGTGTTAGCCGACTAAGTAATTTTCCCCTTCTTCCTAGGTTGATCCACCTGTACCTTGCTTCACTGACCAGGCTTGTCAACAACGTCTCTCATTTGATCTAACAGTCAGCACATTAACCAACCACCAAGTCGCCAACCTTAAATCAGAAAATGTTTGCCCTGTATGGATTAGTAATGGTGAAAAGTAAGTGAGGTTAGGGTGAAGAGTAAAGGTAAAAAACGAAATAATGGTGAGATTTTAAATACTATGATGTCAACAGGTATTATAATCACCTTGAGGAGCGAAGATGAGCAGATGATCTCCAGTTTTTGAACAAATGCACGAGACAATAATGATAATGTTTAATAAGAAAAAAGATTGGATGGGATTTATATCACTGAACAATTATAGAAATCTGGAGGTATTTATACCTATTACATATAGTGCGTAAAGGCTAAGTGTGTAAGCTTAGACTGAATTCCTGCCATATCCGATCCCTCAGACGGCAGTAGCTGATAGAACCACACGGACAAGGGATTGCTTTGTCAAGCACTACAGTACGGAGTCACATTCACAATGAATGCCTCAAGTGTTCAGATCTTTCTTTTTTATAGTTCAGCAACCCCAAAACACCCTCAATAAAATATCCCTCACCCGTAAATACTAATTATACAACATCAACAGTGTTATCTGAAGGATCACAGGGGATATTTAAAGATTAGGAACTGCATCATCAAAGGCTTTAAGCAAGGTTCACAGTTTTTGCCTTTGAGTGCTGATAACCTTTGACAGCTGACGTGTGTCCAACCCAGTAATTGTGTAATAACTTTCATCACCATCATTAGCTTGAAAGGTTAATCTTGCCCGATGGAAAGAACAATGTGACTAATTGGAGTTGACACAGGGGCAAGTGGAAGAGCAGGGAGTTAAACAAACATAAGCTTCTCTCCCATGGCCAAAGCACAGGGGAGTCATCAGATTATATAAATTGGCAGTTAGGGCCCATCTGACAAGTACTCTATCACGCTTCGAATTCGTCAAATACGGTCCACTATGCATTTCGAGTACAAAAATATGTCTCGGTTCTCGTTGTTTGATTGTTACTTGGGGCACTTTCTTAATTTTGAATGAGTCGAGCTGCACGTGTCGTTTAAATTCGAATCGTGAGTCACGATTCAGTCCAAAGGGCACAATAGATCCTGCTCACTGAATATCTCTATTGCTTCTCTGCTTATGATGTTTTTTCCTTATTTTGAAATCTAGAGTACTGTGTTCTTAGTGCAAATAAGTGTCCTAAAGAGGATCCTAAAAAGAATGTGTAAGAGCCAATCGAAAGGAAAACAGGAACTAAATCCTTTAAACTAATTACTAATTACTACTACTAATTTAAATTTTATTAACAATTTGTTATTTATTTTAAACTAATTTTCCTATAATTTAATATACATTTAGTATTTGTCTATTTAACATCTAGCCCATGAAGGACGGGTCCCCTGTTGAGTCTTGGTTCCTCCCAAGGTTTCTTCCTACCATTTTGGGTAGTTTTTTTCTTGCCACTGTCGCCCTAGGCTTGCTCAGCTTGGGATTGGCCTTTTAGATAATTGTATTACAGTAAAGCTGCTTTGAGACAATGTTACATTGTAAAAAGCGCTATATAAATAAAATTGAATTGAATTGAATTGAAAATACAGTCTGCAGTTAAGCAGCAGCTATACAAGTGCCCAGAGTTCATCAATAGAGTAAGTGTTGTCGAGTTCAACCCATTACTCACTGAGATTTTCAACACTTGATTATAAAAAAAATCTTGGCGTTAATAAATTTGGATAACTGTTGGTTAATAGGTTGGTGTTGATGTGTAAGCGGCTCTGTTATGATGCAGTATAGATTATATTAAACCCATCGGTTTACAATACCTTTAGCTTATGGTGGATTTGTCTGGATGGATGGATGGTCCGATCGTAAATCTGGGAGCAATACAATACAACTCCATTAAATTATAGAATGCTTTATAGAGTGTGGAGTCTGGAACAGATTCATTTTCAATTTGGGTTATTCCTCATGGAAAAATTTGCTCAGTACCGGGGTATCGCTGTATGTCATATTTGATATAATGTAAATTTTAGACATTTGTGGAAAAAATGCTGCAGATTAAGAATGCTTTTGAAAATAGACGAACTAAAACGAATATTTGGTGTAACCACGCCTTGATTTGAAAACAGCATCAGCTTTTCTGGCTATATTAGCACAGTTTTTGAAAGAACAGTGAGGTTGTTCCAGACATCTTGAACTTATTACAGTCCTTCTGTGGATATATTCTTGCCCCAATCCTTCTGCCTCTTCACTTAATCTCACAGACTTAATGATCAGTAGATCAAGACTTTGTGGGGACCATATTATAATTTCCAGGACTCACCATTCTTCTTTACGCTGAAGATAGTTTTTAATGACATTGGGGTCATTGTTCTGCTGCAGAATTAATTTGGAGCCAATCAAGCGTTTCCGTGATGGTATTACATTATAACTATGGATAAGTATTTCTCAGCATTGAGGGAACCCATTTGCTAAAATGCAGCCCCGGATTTGAAAATAACCTCCACCATGCTTCATTGTTGCCGGCAGACAATCTTTATTGTACCACTCTCCAGTCCATTCGGCGAACAAACTGCCTTCTGTTATAACCCATTTTTTAAATTTTGACACTCCAGAGCAAACGCTGTAATTTTTCGGCACCTCAGTTCCCAAGTCCCTTGCCGAGCACTGTAGTATTTCTGCTGTAAGTTTTGACATCCACCCATAAAATATTTCCGAGTGGTGTCTAAATTTATGGGAGCCTGTGTCAAAAAGTAAAAATGTAATTGCAAACAAGAAGAAAAATGACCAAGACAAAATAATGTTATAATAATAATAATATTGCTCTGCAATAAAAAAAAAGTTATTTAAATATTGAATACTGCTTAAACAGTCTTTTTAAATAAGATAAGTCTGGAACTGTACTTAGATGTTTTAACATAGCACTGTTAACTGGTTTCCTCTGCCCCCACATGCGCTTTGCTGTGGAAGTGAGTCACCTCTTAGGTAAGGATTAATTGGACGAGTTCTTTGATCTGCGATTAGAGAGAAAGGTTAAACTGCTGCATTAACAAAAGCATGCATTACATTACGACTGTTTAATGATATGCAGAATAAGGTTTTGCCTCAAATGCAGAAAAATGGGAAGGTTAATATGATGTCAGTTAAATGTCAGTTATGTTTTGACAGAGTGCAGAAAAATAATTATATAAATAAAGTAGAAATCACACAGCTTTAACATAAAGGATCGAGGATCCGTGGATTACTATCACACTAACACGTTTTAGTATTTGTGGCTTTTAGAATACTCCTATGTAGAAAATGATTGCATTTCTTATTGCTGGGATACAGTGTTATAAGGCAATAACGATTCTAATCAAACACCTCATACGGAGGACATTTGGTGCAATCAGTTAAACAAATACACGTCTTTGGAATGTGGGTGGAAACTGGAGCACCTTAGAAAACCCACGAGGACGAAAAGGGAACCAGTGTGAAAACCTGAACATAAGAAGTAGGCTTAGGCCAGCATGTATTCTTTTCCAGTGGTTATATTATAGCCATATTGTCTAATTACTAATAACGATACTCTGCTCGTAGTTTGGTTTTCTCATGCTTATTGATTTTACATTGGTTCGTTTGTTTATTTGATTTAATTAACGTTGCTATAAGCATCAGCGACTCATCCAAAGTTGTATCTGTACCAGAGGTTACATCGATACTAGTCAGCATAATATACACTCAAGTCAATGCCAATTTATAGCGCTCATTAAACCAAACACATCCTTCGACTATAAAAGGAAACCGAAGTACCCAGAGTAAACCCACACAGACACAGGGTGGACCCGAGTCGCTCCACGCTGGGATTAAACCCAGGACCCACTGAGACATTTTTGTCTGAAATGTTATGCAAAACAATGTACATTTATTTGTGTACATTTTTAAATACTGTACATGAACGTGACTTTTCCTTACCGCCGTTTCCTCACTCTAGCCACATGTTAGCTATGTTACATGATGCAGTATTCGAAATCAAGCACAAGACGGTATCAAGTATCAAATTAAAACACTTACAGTAAACTAGAGTTGGGTGAATTCATTAACATTAAGCTTTTTATAAGAAGCTATTGAATATGTGATCTAATACTGAAGGGTGGCACATTGGTGCAGTAGTTAGCACTGCCGCCTCGAACCGTTCCAAACTTTGATCCTGACTCTGGGCTCTGCTTGTGTGGATTTTGCATGTCCTCCCTGTGTCTGTGTGGGTTTTTTTCTGGTTTTCTCCTACGTTCGAAGACATACTTGTTAGTCACAGGCGATGATTCTGGTGTCAGGGGAACACAGCTGCAGGCCGCAACAACCGACGCCCAGAAAGACCACCAATTTCACACAGCACTGTTGCATCGCTCAGGGACTATCGATATTGGTCATAGCCAAATTAAGAGGGACGACAAACCACACAGTGTTCGTTTGAAGACGGCTACTGACAAAGAGACCTCAACAATTGTTTTGGCAGACTTTTGACTCACCATGTGTCTTTTGACTTTTTACTCACCCCCTATACTCGGTATCCCATATCGCTTGCTTGGGCAAATTCAATATTGAGAGTATGGTTTCTGCATGTATTCTGTTTGTATTTATATGTACTACCGGATTCCCATCATATGGTTAAAATACTGTAAGCCAGACCATCATAAAATGTACAGCACTGTGTAAATAGTTTGTCTTTATTGATTTTTTTTTACCATTATGCCTTAAACTTGTCAAAGCTCGGATTCATGTAAACATTCCTGTACTGCTGTACTCAGTGTTGTTGTAGTGCACCATAAGCATATTATAGTTTAGTATTAATGGTCAAAAGGGATTATTTAAAAAAAAAAAAAGTGACAACCACCAGACAGAAGGTTACACATATTGTATCAACAACTAATGTTTCATACCTGATGGTTTTATTTGGGTGGATGTAACAGCTCAGTGTGCTCCATCGAAAACCTCTGAATAAGCAAACTACATTGCTTACAAAAATCTGGGAATGTTTCATTGTGATATTGCATTTGGAAATATTCCCATTTTTTGTGATCAGCACTCACTAATATTGCTTTTGAGTAAAAAAATATATAATTAGAAGATACATGATTTGGACATGAAGTGCAATATGAGAACCGTTTCAAATTGTAAAACTGAATCAGCATGTGTGTGCAGATTTCCATACTACTGTTTAGTTAGTATTTCATTGCTTTTGTCACATAAAAGGTGTCGGTTCGTTACATACTTCCCCTAGAAAGGCTAAAGTGACACAGTATGATCAATCTTGGAATAATACGTCCTTTAAACATGCTGTATGAACATTTGTTCAGACCCCGAAATACCTGCATTCAAAAATGATGTCTGTATGCAGTTCACACTAATGGAGCCTTCACAGGTTGCTAGAACATGACTGTGAAGATGGGCAGCTGTTTCTTCTGTTGGCATGCTCATCTCGGTGGTGTCTAGCTTATTCATCAAAAACCCAAATCCATTTTTTTTAAGTCTCTCTCTGACTTCTTGATGTCATTTATATGACGGGTGTCACTATTCCTGCACCAATGAAGCTTTGTTGTACATTTTCCAATATTGAATTAAATCTTAAGAAATGTTAGGGGGTGGCACAGTGGTGAACTGGTTCTCGCTGTCACCTCACAGCACCAAGATCCTTGGTTGGATCCCTGGGTGGAGTTTGCATGTTCTCCATGTTGCTGTGCTAATTTTTCTCCGGTCTATGTGAGTGTGTGTATGTGCCCCAAAGTGGATTGGCGCCCTGTCTACGGTCGTACCTGCCTTGCACACCGCTGGGCACCGGCTATCCCGCAAACCATATGAAGATTAATGGAATGAATGAAAGTTGTATTGTGTAATAAGATCACATGAATTTAGTAGTGATTTAGAGAAATCTGTCCTCGTCACTATTACAGTCATGGCTGTGAGCTATTCGCTGTGAGTCCTGTAAGCGTGTACTAAATGGCACTGTATTGATTAAGGTGTTGGATGTTTGGGTGTAGTGGCATTACTAATGATCTTGTGGTGTGCTTTTGTTTGCAGTGGATTTCATGTACTTAGATTTGGCCTCCCTGAAGTCGGTGCGGGAGTTTGTGCAGAGGTTTAAAGAGAGGGCACTTCCTCTACACATTCTTGTCAATAATGGTATGTATTTCTAATGGATCAATCGCTATGTACAGAATGTAAAGTGCCAAGGGTCAGCAAACTGTTTTTTATGATTTGTTCTAGAGTGACACCTGGTTTTGGGGGATAAAAATGGAAAAATTAAAAGAATATGTACACACATACACACACACACACTTTCATGTTATAATATTAAGACTGCCCTTGGTTTCTACAGTCTGTATTTCATTTTCATTTCATTTCACTCTCTACATACTTTACTCTATTCTTCAATGGTCAGGAGCCCCACAGGACCATGACAGATCAGGTACTATTTAGGTGGTGGACCATTCTCAGAACTGCAGTTACACTTACAAGATGGTGGTATATGGAGTGTGTGTTGTGTGGAGATGAGTGGATCAGACACGGCAATGCTGCTGGAGTTACACTGTGCACTAACATAACAAACACTAACAATCTAATATATCACTAGCAGTGTTACCATAGTGCTGAGAATGATCCATCACCCCAACAGGACGTGATCTGTGGGGGTCGTGGAAACAAAGGGGACTCCAAGTACAGTCAAAAGTCACAGGACATGTCACGTGTTGCATCATGGACTTATCTTAAAGGCTGCCAAAGCATTGATGAGGTTTCTTCGTTGGTAGCAGGGTTCGGATGAAACCTTGCCATTTACAGCCTCGGCATCTTGGAATTTGGCTATGAGGGATGTAACAGTGCTGTGTGAATTTGTTGCTCTTTCTGGGTGTCACTTGTTGATGATACGGCAGCTGCGTTCCCCAGATATTAGAACCATCAGTTCAACCTTCAGTTCCCTGTGACGAACAACAAATGTTTTCCAGTTTCTGTGTCGGCAACTTTTGACTCACAAGAGATATTGCAAATCTGATTGCAATCATTTTTTTTAAATGCTACATGACTGCCTTCCCATTGGAAAAACTGGAACTTGATCCAGTATGGCGGCTTTTAAGATGGAGGTCATGTTCCAGACATAGCCTAAAAGATAGGCCTCCTCACCCATTACATGATGGGGTATTCAGATACGTCATTTTCCTTTTGTTCTGAAATAATAGGGTGTCCTGTGACCTTTGGCTCCTCCTGTGTGTAAAGAAACGTATGGAATACGGTCTATAAGTGTAGAATTACAAAGAGTTTATATTTGGTGAGTGGAACTGATAAAATGGACAATAAGTGTAGGAACTAGGGGGTGTACCTAGCAGTGTATTATTTTAGTATTTGGATCTTCCAATCTAGCTTATTTCATGAATGTGCCTTGCTGCCTTTGCGTTTTTTTCCAGTATAAAAGCAAAGCGATGAGCCCTCTGAAACAGAAGAGATTTTTGCGCTAATACACGCAGTCACTGTCATTAAAATAAATAAATAAATAAATAAAAAGAAAGTGCATTGCCAAATTATCCTTTTCTGAATTGGACCTTGCACAAGGTGGTTTCCACCTGTGAGCCAAGCCAGAGAGGTTTAGATCTCACTGAACTGTGTGTTTATACTACTGAACTGTGTCTTCTCTTTTTGTGGTCATAAGTTTGAAGCCTTTCTAACATCTTTGCCCCACTCCGCTTGCCACCGCCCACTATTTTTCTAATTAGTCCTGCACTGCAGTCTGTTGCATCAGGTCTTCTACCCACGACTTCTAAGTCTCCAAGCTGACACAAAAACTATATCCAGACTGCCTGTGAAGTCATTTTAGCCAAACTCGTGCCCGTGGTTTCAAAATTAGCAGCAATCACAATTAAGAGCTGACCACTCTGTGGAAATCTAGCAGTCCTGTGGGTTCCGGATGCATCTAATCCGAGTCGTCGGGGCCTTGGGGGTCGTTTGTTTTTAACTGGACAGCTTCTGTTTAGCAGCCCTCTCCGGGGAGCGTCTCCAGACGACAGGAACAGTCACACTCCGTCCTGTCTCAAACAGGGGAGAATTAATAATTCACACATTCCCTCTCTTTGTGTCACTCTCACCCTGCCAGTCTTCCTGGTTCCGGGTCTCCATGGCACACGTCCCTTCCTGCTGATAACAGCTGAAGGACAAACGCATCTGTGCTGCCCCATTGAGCGCCTAATTATGCAGAAAGGTCAGCGCTTGACCTCTGGGAGCCTCTGGAGTGGCACAGAGGCAGTATGTTCACTCTGCATCAGTCGTCGGATGCTGAAAACAACTCTCCTACTTGATCTGATGCTTTTTGCTTAATTAAAAGAACACCTTATTTAATTTAGTTTGAAAATTTGTCGGATAGAACACAGCTAATCCTGATTACCATACACTCTAGGGAGCCAGGCGGTAATTCTCTTAAGAGCACAATTACAATGAAACATATGTTGTAAAGCGGATGCTTAGTCCTCCATGAGGATAGGTTGTGCACACAGACAATAGGGGCTCCTGATCTTTGGCTAGGATTAAGTCCAGTTTATTCTCAGGCCATAATGAAATCCCCATCGTGTCAAATTATCCCTTTCAGAATTGGACCTTGGACAAGGTGGTTTCCACCTGTGTGCCAAGCCAGAGAGGTTTAGATCCTCGGTGAACCTGTTTAGCATTACTGCCAATGGCATTTTAAATAAAGGGTGCTTTCAAAAGGACGTTTTAAGCTCCTGTCAGAAAAAAAGAACTGTTTGTTATCTGCATATTTGAGGGCAGAGGGCCATGTTTATCCACATGGATATTTAGAAGGGAAAACATTGACAACGTGCAATGCTAAGGCTCTTGTAAGCTGTTCTTTTGAGGTCAAGATCTGGATGTGACACCTTGGATTCTCCATTGACACAACTGATTGAATCCAATATGTTGTTTTGATACATGACCATGTCCAAGTT
>JAUZST010006811.1:0-14600 GCA_034779995.1 Parotocinclus haroldoi
GGAGGGTGAGAGAGACAGAGAGAGAGAGAGAGAGAGAGAGACACAGGGAGACAGGGAGACAGAGACAGAGACACAGAGAGAGAGAGACAGAGACAGAGAGAGAGAGAGAGAGAGAGAGAGAGAGAGAGAGAGAGACACAGAGAGAGAGAGAGACAGAGACAGAGACACAGAGAGAGAGAGACAGAGACACAGAGAGAGACAGAGACACAGAGAGAGAGAGACAGAGACAGAGAGAGAGAGAGAGAGAGAGAGAGAGAGAGAGACACAGAGAGAGAGAGAGAGACAGAGACAGAGACACAGAGAGAGAGAGACAGAGACACAGAGAGAGACAGAGAGAGACAGAGACACAGAGAGAGAGAGAGAGAGAGACAGAGACACAGAGAGAGAGAGAGAGACAGAGACAGAGACACAGAGAGAGAGAGACAGAGAAATTAAACTCAGCACCAGGTAATGTGTTAACACTGACAGTGTAATGCTCGAACCCTGGCATTCATGTACATGTTAATCTGAACTAACTCAATCTAAATATTGCTGTGGGCGGCACGGTGGCTCGGTGGGTTGGCACCGCTGCCTCATAGCAAGAAGGTCCCGGGTCCAGTCTCAGAGTGTAGAGTCTGCATGTCGTCCCCATGTCTGCATGGGATTACTCCTGGTGCTCCAGTTTCCTTCCACAGTTCAAAAACATGCATGTTAGGTTAATTGGTGTCACCAAAGTGGCCCTTAGTGTGTGTGACTGTGTGCCCTATGATAGATTGGAGCCCCATCTAGGATTGTTCCTGGCCTTGGGCCTGGAGTTGCCGGATGGGCACCGACTGGCCCGCGACCTGTGTGGATTAAGCAGAAGATGGATGGATAAATTTTTGTTTACCAAGTGCCTTGATAGCAACATTGTTCCCTAATGGCAAACTGCATCCTTTCACACTTCAAAAAATTCTTCACTGAGTTCAGCGTGTTGAACGTGCCCTGGTTTCCAAATATCCCAGATCTCAGTCCACTCTCTGGGATGTGCTGGACAAACAAGGTGCAAGGATCTGCTGCTACCCTCACTGGGTGCTAGAACCCTTCACAGGACCAACACAGATGGTGGTGGATAATTCTCAACACTGCAGTGACTCTGATGTGGTGGTGGTGGTGTGGTAGCGTGTGCAGGAGTGGAAAAGACACAGCAGTGCTGCTGGAGTTCTTAAACACCTCAGTGTTGCTGCCGAGTTGAAAATAAACAACCAAAAATGTCCAGCCATCAGCATCCTTGGAGCACTGATGAAGGATTGTAAAGGCAACACAAGAGCTGCTGACTCTGACTACTACAATAAGTTAGAGGTGTCTAATAGAGCGCGCAGTGAGTGAGTACAGTGTTTAAAAAAAAACTCCAGCAGCACTGCTGTGTCTGATCCTTTCGTATCAGAAGAACACACACTAACACATTAGTAACATATCAGTGTTACTGCAGTGCTGAGAACAGTACCTGATCTGGGCTGGCCCTGTGGGGGACCAGACCATTAGAGAACAGAGTAAAGGAGACAAACAAAGAATGTAGAGAAACAGATGGACTACTGTCTATCGATGTAGAACTACAAAGTACAGATATATGGTAAATGAAGCTAATAAAATGTAAAGAGAACGTGTGCAGAGTGAAATGTATTCAGAGATGAGTTTTGATTTTTAGAGACGTCTCTTGGGGCGACTGATAAACCAGATGTCTTCCTTAATGTTGCCTGAGTGCTACAACTTCTCATTATTCTAAACTCAGTATTTCAGCCATGTCTATGTTCTCAGAATTAACTCTGCATTTCCATCAGACGACTCGAGAGACTCTGGTAATACTATGGACGAGCAATGTGATCAACTTTTTAATTCTACCGAACTGAATAATCTCGAACGTCACATCCAAAACTGTAGATTTTGGAGCATAACTGCCAACATTCACTCAACACTTTATCTTTATTTTGATACAGTTTAAGCCCCTGGAGGTTGAAGGACTTCTTCAAGAACTGAATTCTTGACCATGTTTTTGTGGAGCTGGCTTTTCTTACCTGTTATTCAAATGGTGCAAATAGCACTGTGCAAAAGTCTTAGGCCACCAGCCAGTGTGGTTATAATGGCAACATATTGTCATCGATTTTACTCCAAATTTTCAAACCTCGTTTCAGCACTCAATTTTGGTGAGCGTTAGCATATTTTAGCATATTTTCACCCGGTTTTCCACGTGAGAAAGTATATTTTAGCTGCTATTCCCGATCAAGCTTCTTCCGAATGCAGGAGGGTCAGCTTGGTATCCCAGTGAAGCGGCCTGATGCTGTAGCCTGTAGACATTGTTGTTTCTTATTAATTTCTGTTTTTTAAGACTGCATACAAATGGCCTGTATTTTCTGGTTGTGTTCTAATGAAAAAAGACTAAAAAAAAAAAGAGAAATTATTACATAAAATAAGTATACCATTTCTAACACAATTGATCTAAACTAATGATGGAATAAAACCTTTATAAAACACGATTTTTACTTACAATTTTCTACAATGTGATCATACATAGAATATAGGTTCCAAGATTGGAACTAATAGGTCATATGTTTGTTTGTTTGTTTGTTTGTTTATTTGGCTTCTTTAACGGGGCTGTTTGTGTTATTTAGCAGATGCCCTTATCCAGAATGACTTACAATTCATACAGTCTTACAATCCAAGCAATTGGATGTGGTATCTTGGCTATAGCTTTAGCTATAGTCCAGTACCTTAACCACTAGGCCACCACAGTCCCAGGCCCATGCCGCCCCACCCTTGGAGTACCCAGGACCTTCCTGCTTTGAGGCAGCTGTGCTACCCACCGAGCCACCGTGCTGGCCAATATCAATTACATCCACCCATCGTTACTCCACCAAACCTTACAGTTGGCACTACAAACCCCAAATTTCATAAGCCATGTTCTTCGTTACAGCCCATTCTACTGCCAGTAATAATTAATGGCTATTTGTTCAGATGATCAGATGGTTTCTTGCCATGCAATAAGCTCACAGTAATGAAAGATTATGCAGTTTAGGCAGAGTTTAATGGTAAAAATGAATTTGAAACGTATTTAAATATTAATGATATTAATAATATTTAGTTGTGGTAATTAATTTGCGGCTATTATCTCCGGCCACTGTCAAGAAATGAATGGTTCATGTATGCTAAATGACTGGTCGTTATGAGTAAAAGCTTTTAATGTTGACGTCGGTCTTCCAGAGTCGACTTGCGTTCAGTGCGTTTTCCTGGTTTCCTCATTAAGCACAAGCTCTTAAGGTGCCAGGTTGTGACTGCTCGAGAGCCTGGCTGGCCGTGCCAAACCTATTAGAAGTTGGCACGTCACTGCAGCTTTGCATGCCACAGTTGCAGTCAGACTGAGATGAATGGGCTTTTGTATTGATTGTTGAAACATCCTGTAATCTTCCTGCTTCGAACCACTCCTCATTAAAACTTCAAATAAATCTGCGCCCGTGTAACCATTACCATGAGAACAAAACACATTTTTAGCTCTACGGCATTGCCGAAGCTGACGGTTGTTGCCATGACCTTCGTCCCAGATATTACAGAACGTCTTGTAATGAATCTAGTTTGTTTGGAAGCTAAAGGAGGTTAAACCACACAAAACAGCAACCGACAGTTCTATATTATGTAATATACTGCTCTCAAATTTAAAATTAAATATCCCATAATGAAATATCCTCATACATTTTGTAAGCAGTGTTGTAGAGAGTGAGTCAAACGTCACAGGACAACCTTTTAGTCCCGAAACAAAAGGGAAAATTACATCTGAATTCCCCAGTAAGTAATGGATGAGGGGGGCCTATCTTTTAGGCTATGTCTGGGAACATGGCCACCATCTTGAATGCCGCCATATTGAATAAAGACAAGTTTTCCAGTGTAAAGGTGGTCACGTAGCATATCAGATTAGATAAGATTAGATTAGATTAAATAAGACTAGAACTGTAACAGAAATCGATTGCAGCAATCAGATTTGCAATCTTTTTTGTGGTTTAAAAGTTATCACCACAAAGTGGTTGGTCACAGGTAACTGAAGATGGAATTGACGATTCCGATGACTGGGGAAGGCAGCTGCCGTATCATGGCAACAGACCTCCCAGAAATATCCCCAATTTTACCCCACACTGTTACTCATAACCAAATTCAGAGAAAGCAGAACGATGAAAGTCCATGATGCAGCACACCACATGACCTGTGACTTTTGACTCACTCTGTATTGTGTATCACGTATTAACCCTTCCTGAATCTTGAAGTTTGCCAACGATTATAAATGTATTGCAAAGCAAAGTATCCAGTTTGCCCTTCTACGTAACTCTTACCTTAAATACGACCGCATGTCATAAATCACCCAAAAGCAGATCTTCATGTTCTTAAGTCTGACCAGCAATGATGTCCATGGCAGTGTTGCTGGAAAAAACAGCCATCTTCCTAAATGAGAAGTGTTAGGTCTGGAGAAAGGAAAACACAGCGTTCCAACACTGCCAACCTTATCATATATGTGACGCATGGTGGTGGGAGTACCATGGTTTGGACCTGTTGTGCTGCATCTGGGCCAGGATACATTTTTATCATTGATAGAACAAGGAATCCTGGATTATAGCAGCATATTAATAAAGGAAGCACACAAGATGTTCTAATAATGAATGGTTAAGGAAAAAGAATGTTAATAAATGATAATGTTTTGGAAAGTCGAAGTCCTGACCTAATTCAATAGAGATCTAAAATGAGCTGTTCATGTGAGGAAACAAAGCAACATGCCAGAGTTGTAGCTATTCTGTACGTTGAAAGTCCTCTAAGCTGATATGCAGTTCTGATCTACAGCTGCCAGAAACGGTTACAGTTTTTGCAGAAATATCTGGGAGTTCGAGAGAGCAAAACTTTAGAGACTTTCGCTGCTTCCAGATACAACATGTAACACATTATGATGTGCTTTTTGGACTTTTTGGTGTAAATCTGATGATGCTTTAGCCTCATCTACAGGGTTCATGGCAAGTTGTTTTGTTGCTAGATGCCTCGTTGTGCCTCTACTCATCCGAACAGCTCATACTTTTTCAGCCTGCACTTTTCTCCTCTGGACTTGTTTTCGAGTCGTGCACCAGCTCTGAGTGATTTATATGTTTATAGCCGTTACTGACGTTGAGTAATCCATTTTGCTTTTTGCCGCCGCTCTTGGCAGCACTGTGTAGCCTCTCGGAAGAATATCAATTACTCCGTTCCTTTTTAATCACAATTTTGCACATGCCCGGTGGAGGGCCGATGGAGACTGAGGTTAGCGTGTGACATTGAAGAATTCCAGCTTTGTTTTTTATCTCCATAGTGCCACGCTCAAACACAACATGAGGGATGCTGGATATATAAAACACCAATGAGTTGTGTACCTCAACAACAATCAAGAGCAAACAATTCAACTGTCTACTGTGTGAAATGTGGAAATGCTTTCTTTATAAGCAATAATACAGAAGAGGGAGTGCTATCACGTGAGATACTGTGACCGGGCCGAAAAGCAGCGCACCATTGAAACGAACGAACCGCAAGTGTGTTTTTTTAAGATAAAGAGGACAGGATGAAATGATTTGTTTATCAGTGTTCGGCGAGGTAGAATAGTTCCACTCTTATCTTTACTCCTCTGCAAAAACATCATCATCAGACTCTGGGCTTCAATCATAATAGTCGAAGAACAAAGTTTCCCAATAACTATGTATTATAGAGACAATAAACACACACACACACACACACAGATAATGTCACAGAACGTCTCTCAGCGAATCAAATTGCAGGGTTGGAACTAATAGTGGAATAAAAGAAATCTGTTTACTCAGGAGTATCATATGTCAGCTGAAGTAAATATGACTCGACTTAACAAGGTCTTGTGCTGATTCCCTCCCTAGTGGACGACCAACAAAGATCACTCCATGAGCAAAGCATGTTATATTCTGCAAAGTCAGCAACTAAAGGCCTCTCACATATCGCCTAATCTTCATGGTCATGATTCCACCATCAGGAGAACACTGAACATCAAAGAGGAAGGAGAAAGCCACTGAGTTATCACGGTGTTATGGTTTTTATAAGCGTCTTGTGTGTTTTTTGGTAAAATCGGTTTGCTTCCTATTAGATCCTGTAATGTCGGCTTTATTTTAGCTGTAGTGTTTTCTTATTTTTGGCACAGGTGTGCAGTTTGAGATACTTAAATACATCTGAACATCTTGCGGCCTTGGCCCTCGTGAGAGAGTGGATTCATGGGAACGTTTGCCGTGACTTTTATATAGCATATATATATGCTATATAAAATATATATATTTTATAGCAAATGAAATTAGGATCTATGAAAATTCATGCGATTAGGAAACGCCTGACGTCTCACTGACGTCATCATATACTACAAATCCAAACATTACCAAACATCTTTACCATCCCCAAACCGAGGCATCACATTTCTGGAGGCCCTGTAGTCTCTCCCGTGAGTTATGCTAATTCTTTCTACTCATCACGCTGCTAAATTAGCTTCCTCTGGTTAGGGAGAGTGGCAGGAGGAGGTTGAGTGACATCATCAGTATTTATTCAGATTCAGTCCTGATAATCCAGGTCTGCATGAGATAATATAAAAGCTTACTTTCTGTAATCCTACTGTAGTAAAAATTATTACAGGAGACGCAGTTTACAAGAGTTGAATCGATTCAGGTTTTTGAAAGAAATGAAGCAGGGCAGAATAATGAGAACAATAATAATATAAACAGGGTGCTGATAAACTAAAGACTTTAAAATGTGTTAATTCAAGTTAAATCCACTGCAGTCCACATAAGCATCTAAAATCATCACTTTTTTTTACTCTCCATTTTTTTCAGTTTCTTTAGTTATTTCCTTTTTGTCAGTTTGACTCGTTTTTTAATTCCTCTTCTTTCTTTCTTTCTTTGTCATGTCGTAGGTAAACGTTTGAGCACACCTGGTTACATGTCATGATGTATGTTCTTGTTGTTTTCTTTTAACTTATTTTCTTTCTTTTGATCCATTTGTCAGTTTTATCCCTTTATTCCTATATTCCTGTGTTTTTTTTTTTTTTTTTCTTCTTTTCTTTCTTTTTTTTGTCATGTCAAAAGCAAAAACTTGGGCACACCTGATAAATTGGTTGCTTTGTTTTTGTTTTAAACTGTGCATCTTTCTGTTTTTTTCTTTTTCCTTACCTTTCTGATATATTTGTCCTTTCTTTCTTTCTTTCTTTCTTTCTTTCTTACATTTAAGTTTTATATCAATAAACATTTCTTTTGTTCTTATCACTTTCTGAACATCTATTTAATTCAATCTCTTCTTTCGTCTTGTTCCATTTGTTACTCTTTCTTTCTTGCTTTTCACTTTTCTTTCTTTCTCTCTTTTTTCCATCATGTCTTATACAGAAGTTTGTGCACCTCTACTGAAGTGGCATTTAAATGCAATTCTTCTATGTAATGAAACCCTATATTCATATATAGCCCTATATAATCCTTGCCTTTTTTCTTTATTACTGTTTGTTTTATTTATTTATGCACACGTATGCTCTCTTTTGTCTTTTTATTTCCTTCCTTTCCAGTTCTTTATCTATTGTGTCTCTTTCAGTTGTTTTTTTGTTGATTCTATTGATTTCTTTCCTATTTCTTTTTTTTTCCATCTTTCTATTAATGTGCCTGCTGACTTTGATTGTGGTATATTTTCTATTTATTGGTTTTTACTTTCTGTGCGTTTCAGTTAAAGTTTTTATTTTAATTTGTACGTCATCGGGCTGTATTTTTCATCATTTTATTTGTTTTAAGCTATCAGAGATGTGTAATTGAGACATGACACAGTTCAAGCAGTAACTGGTAAATGTTTCTGCTCTGAACTGGATTAATCTCTTACTGAGTAAAGGTAAACAGAATTACTGATCTGGATAAGAAGATAATAAGACGAAATTTATTGATCATAGAACACACACACACACACACACAGAGTAATTGCTGTTAATGAATGGTATCTTTTAGCATCTGTTTATGCACAGCCCTTCCATTATCCCTCTTCTCAAGAGCTTTTATTTTAATCAGCGCACCAAAAGCTGGTGTGTTTACATCAGGACCACATCCCATTACCGCAACGCCACTCCAAGCAGATCATTACGATGTGTTCGAGAGAGAGACCAGCTTATGATGAAAACTGGGAAACGTGATCGCATTTGATTGTAAAAATGCCGAGTGTTAATGATTTGTTACTGACAGTCAGGAAGTTTACATTTCTAATTTAAAGCTCTGTCTCAGGTCTCTTTGTACTTAATTTTATTAAGCAGAATGATTGGAAAGCTAATTGATAATCAATAGAATTCAGCTTGGTGTGAATGAAAATTCAATGCGATTCAGTACAGTTTAAGTTTTAATAGAAGCCAGTGAAACCAGTGACAGACCACTTAGTGTTATAATGTGTATACAGGTGTGTGCTGTTTAACGTTCATGTTACGTTCTGTTGAACGAACTTGATGCAGACCAGATGTTACGATTAGAACATAGTGGTTTAGGTACTTTGCACATAGGTGAACGATACTATTAATGAAAACACAAGATGAAAATGAAACACCGATAACGAAAAGGTAGGTCAATAGACTGTTTTCAACCTGTTAAATCAGACTAGTTAAGTAGATGTATATAACATGTAACATGGACTTTTAAAAAATGTTCACGTCACTGAACTACCTCTAATCAATCTATGACCAACGCCATCTGCAGGAGCCTGAAGTTACTACCGCCTTAAAGACGCAGAGTGGCTCCATTTTTATTCAGTGTGCTTATGTACCTCAGTGAAACAGGAAGCCATGGATTACAGCTTTAAGACAAGTCTGTTGTTTTTCAGTTCTTACAACAGAGCTTTGTCTCAAATCAGCGTTCAAAACATCTAGATTCACAGCACCAAGCCTGGAACGGCAATGGAAAGGAAAAAAGTCTGTATGTAAGCAATGTAGATTTACACTAGCAAATGAAAACACAGAAGCTGAAGAGAATAATTCTAACATTAATGTGAATGTCATCTAATGAAGAGTATAAGTAAAATAAAATATAAAATGATAGAATAGAATATAAAGCAATGATATAGAATAAGTATTGTTTTATACTTCATGTTTTAACAGATGCCCTTAAAAAGTGGCACCTTGTCAGAGGTGGTATTCTTAAGATTAGTCAGCTGGTGTTCATTTAAATGTTTGCAAACCTCATTACATTTCTTTTCTATTTGTAGTTTCTTTATTACTTGTTTTTTAAGGCTGTTTATATTTTCACATATATTTTCACATTCTAACCCATGTTCACCCAGGACAACAAAACAAGAAAAAAAGTCAATTCATTGTTTTAGAAAAGCATAACCTAGTACTACTGTCTCTAAAACAAACCAAAAATCAAAAAACAGATATACATTCTAATTCAAATTTAAAACGGTCCTAAATGTCCATTTCGAATTCGACACATTTGATGGAGGTCAGAGAACCTTGGGTTTGCGTAACTGTTTGTTGTGCTTAAAAGACATTCTAAGACTTTATTTTCCTTACTCTGATCATTAGCTCATTATACTTCTCAGTTAACCAACCATTGCCTGAACAGTGGAAGGGGTGGAGTTTTTGCTGTTTGGGTTTAAAGTCCTTTTATTCTCACCGAATTCTCCCTTGTTTGCCACATTGGTAAATAAAGATACTTTTAATTGAGCCCTGTAAATAGTTGAGAGTAAACATGTCTCCATCTGCCTCCAACTCCACATCTAATGAGACACACTGAAGTGCACTTTGGACGTTCATTCTCCACCTTGAGGGTCGGTGCAAGAGGTCCATCCATTCATTAACTCCATATCTTAATCCACATGGGGTCGTGGACCAGACGGTGCCCACTCGACAACTCTGGGCCCAAGAGCAGAAACAACCCTAGATGAGGTGCCAATTCATCGTAGGGCACACACACACACACACACACACACTAAGGGCCACTTTAGAGACGCCAATTAAGACATGGGGTGGATTTGCAGACTCCACACACATAGGACCCAGACCACTCCACCCTGGGATTGAACCCAGGACCACCTTGCTGTGAGGCGGTGGTGCCACCCACCAAGCCACCATGGTGCAGGAGATGCACCCCTGAATTCTTGAGCACCTGAGCAGGTGCTCATCTGGTGTGTGTGTGTGTGTGCGTGCACGTACATGCGTGCGCTGACCTTCCCTGAAGAGATTCAGCTCAGATTTTGAGAATCCCAGGCAGCTACAGCAGTCTAGTAGAACCGTACAGGTTGACCAGACCCTCCCAGTTACTTCCCTAATATCGTCTAATTCAAGCACAAATTGTAGCTCCCATTCAATTTGGCATGGACTGGATACGTTTCTGGACGTTATCGACATTAATGTTCAACCACTCTTTCAGGTAGTCCCACAGATTTTAAAAAGGATTCACATCTGGGGATTTTCCGGGCCGGCCCAGATGTGTGACCGATCCTCAACGCTCATCATATCAATTTATTTTCTTGTTGTACAGGGATAGGAATGCTGTGTTCCTCTGTAAGATAATGAGCAAAAGGTAAAACCTCAAATTTGGCTCAGATTTGTCACCTCAACCAAAAGAGCCATTTTAGCTTAATTAAAACACCCCTGAACATCACAGAAGCTCCTCCAGCTTGAACCACATATTAAACCCAGTCCTTCACTCGGAATAACATTGATTGGTGTAATGAATACACAATCGGTATGACAGGTTTACAATACAATATTTACTCTGTATATACAATGCTTTCAAAAATGAGAGGAAATTTCATTATGGGATATTTCATTTTAAAGGTATCCCCTAATATTTGTGGGCAGTATATATTAGGCAAATTATTACACTGCTCACAAAAATAAGGGGAGATTTTAAAATGAATATAAAGAGGATCCCATAAGAACTGCTGGATAATCTGATCCTGTCCATACCCCATCACTGTCCATGTGTTTTGACACTCTTGAGTGACCATACACCCTACTGAACAGTCAACGTGGGGGCACTGAGCTTCTGCTCACCCCATGAATATGTCACTTACTACTCAATCACCATCGTTGAGTTTGCATCTCATTTGCGTAATCAAACAACAATTCGATTTTTCAGCTTGTTTAATGAAATGAAAATCAAATTCTTCTTTTTTAAGGATGCTTTTAATCACTTCATTCATTTTTATATTTCCCTTCATTTTTGTCAGCAGTCTGTTTGTTAGTGAAGCCATTTCTTGACATGAAGCAGGAAAAAAGGATGTGAGCAACTTCCACCAATTTGCGATGTCTAGACAGCTGGGTTTGAGAATCTCTAAAATAGCAGGTATTGTTGGCTGTACCCAGTATCCAGAGTTTAGTACAAACCAAAAGTGGGCCGAAAAGAACAAACGGTCAGTTGGTGACTGAAAGACTGAAAGAAAACGTAACTGCCTATAAAAAACGCCCTTTGCTTGTCCTAGTGAGTTGGTTGGAGTGTGTTTTTGACCTATTGCTTGTTTGTACTAAAATAAAGTTTTACCTACTAGGAAGAATACAAAGCACTTTTGTAAATCTGCTTAAAGACGTAAACGTAATTAGTGACAGCGTCATAGGTACTCTGTTATGTCAAGATTTGTTAACTGAACCGTTTTCCTGTACAAGGTTCTTCTTTTCGCTTGGGTTTGAATACATCTTACTGTATACCATCGGGAGAGTTTAAAGAAAAGCTTTTGAAGCAAATAAGATCTTCTTGATTAATAATGGTGGTTTTAATAGGAAGGTCTTGTAATTAGATCTGAGGTACAAAGTGGATCTTGAAATTCTTATTAAAACGTTTCTCTCTGCTCTCAGGCTTTAATGACATGATGAGAATCTGCTCAAGAACATGATAAGAGGGTGAGGGACAGGTTCAGTCTTCAGGTCTGGATGGTAAGGTTTAAGCTGATTGTGTTTCAGGAATGCAGGTTCTGTCTTCAGACCATATTAAGTCCTGTGCACATGGTTCTAAGAGCTGACACTGGCTTTGTAGTAAGGTAAGGTACAATATTGTGCGATATTGATGGAATCAGACATGGCATTGACAGGGCCGATCCACTTACCAATCCATATTCCATTCAACGTCTTACCATGAGCACTTTGCATCTTCAGCCTGTGGCCGAGTGAGAAAATATACTGTTTGAGGATATTATAAAATGAAATATCTCCAATAAAATATCGCCTGTTTTTTTTGTGAGCAGTGTAGCATTAGCTGTTGTTTTAACTGAACTGTTATTTCGTAACGGGTACCCGGTTTGAAAAGTTCAAGAACCTGTGAGGAAAATATTATGTGATTCATGTGAACTTTGGTGTTTCTAGCTCACTACTTTAGAACATTAAGTCACTTTTAGGTTTTTTTTATTTATAATAGCTTTTTATTGGAAGAAAAGTGGTTAATAAAAAGTAATTTCTTTTGAAATCGAAATAAAGCACAAGAGATATTAAATTAAATATTTTGCACATGTTGTAAATTTCAGAATAAAAAAAAATTGGAATTGACAAGAACCAGACTCGATAAGAAGAATCAGAATTGATAAAATGCCATGCTGTTGGTTGGTGGTCCTGTACATGTGATTCAGAAGGCTGGTGGTCCTTAAGTTAGGTCCAGCTGCCCTTTGTCTCTGCTGCCTTTGTGTTTGTGCATGCCCTATTGGAAATCATTATGCATTTTTTCAGGATCTTAATCGTGTGTGCGTGTGTGTGTGTGCGTGCGTGCGTGTGTGCGTGTGCGTGTGCGCGTGTGTGCGTGTGTGCGTGCGTGCGTGCGTGCGCGTGCGTGTGTGTGTGCGTGTGCGTGTGTGCGTGCGTGCGTGCGCGTGCGTGTGTGTGTGTGTGTGTGTGTGTGTGTGTGTTCCTCTCCTGAAAGCTGATGTAACTGTTAGCCTACACTGGTTTTTGTAAATGGTTTGGCACCCCTAGTTAAATGTCATGTTTAGGCCATTTTGTGATGCCATTTCAATGAAAATATTTATATCTTTCTTTTCCTCTTTGTTAAATTCCTCCATGTTAAATAATTTCCTCTTTGAGTGGTTTCTTTTTATTTTCCTGGTATTAAATTTGCCTTTCATTCATTCTAGCTTTTTCTTTTCTCTTTCGCTTATCTAGTTTCTCTTTTTCTTTCCGTTTATCTTTAATATCAAATCTGTCTCTCTTTTTTGCTTTTTCAATTTTGTTTTCGCTTTTTCAAATTAGCTCTCTTTTTATTAGCATTTTCTGTCCTTCTGTCCTGTTTTCATTAGAATTTTCCCTCACTCTGTGCGTGTCTCTGTGTGTGTGCGCGTGTGCATGCGTGTGTGTGAGAGAGAGAAAAGGAGAGACAGAGGTTGTCCGTAATAATAGGCCTCCGCACATCCTTCCTTCAGCTGGTTGGTCTCCATGGTAACAAGAGGCCTGTCACAGTTGTCATGGATGAGCCTGAGGGAGGGACATAAGGGCAGTCGTGTCACCTGCACACACACTTCATCCTAAACACAGACCTGCAACTCAACACATTGTACACACACACACACACACACACACACACACACACACACACACACACTCCTCTGTGATAATGATCTCCAATCTGTCTCTTTTCTTTTTTTATTTCTTTTCCTGTTTTATCTTCCACGTCCTTCTTCATTTCTAGGCTTTATTTCTTATTCACCCTTCTTTCTTTTGTCATATTCATAATTCGTATATTAATCTTATAAAGATCTTTTAGATCTATAGAAATAAAGATCTATACAAATATCTATTTCTATTTATCATATATATATATAATAAATATTTATAGTTTTCATTTCTTTTTTTTTTCTTTCATGATGGCATGGTGGCTCGTTGGGTAACACTGTCTCCTCACAACAAAAGAGGTTGTGGGTACAATCCCAGGGTAGAACGGCCCGGGTATGGATCTGTATGTCCTCTCCATTTCTGCATTGGTTTAATCCGGGTACTCTGTCCTCTAGTGTGTGAGTGTGTGCCCTACGATGGATTGGTATCCTTTCTAGAGATTATCCTGCCTCGTACCCTGTGCTGCCGGTTAAGCACCGGGATTAAGCAGATAAGAGTGTGAATGAATCAATGCATTTTTTAATCTTCTTTCTTTTATGTTTCTTAGTTTTTACACCATTTTATACACTTCTTACACTTTGTTTTGTCTAATTTATTTCTTTATATTTCTTTCTTTCCTTAGTTTTCGCCCTATTTTTTTCTCTATTTCTTTCTTTACCTTGCTTGTGGCGGCACGGTGGCTCAGTGGTTTGCACCGCTGCTCCACAGCAAGAAGATCCTGGGTTCAATTCCAGGGTGTAAAGGCCTGTGTCCTTCCTGTGTGGAGTCTTCATGTCCTGTGGAGTGTTCGCGTGGGTTTACTCTGGGTACCCCGGTTTCCTCCCACACTCCAAAGACATGCGTGTTAGGCTAATTGATTACTCCAAATTGGCATTGATTTTGTGTGTGTGTATATATATATATATAGACCGTACGTTACAAGACGGGACGTGCTATAATTTATGTAACATATAAAATGTTTATTAAACCTTTATTGTACGATTTACACGTATAGCGAACGTACAAACAAGAACTACTGTTGCTTAGCAAC
>JAUZST010006812.1:0-14600 GCA_034779995.1 Parotocinclus haroldoi
CACACACACACACACACACACACACACACACACACACACACACACACACACACACACACACACACACACAAACTCACCTGACAAGTTTCGGGACAAAAATATCTGCACCATCTCGCTCTGATTATCGAACTTCTTAATAAAACAATCTCTAACAAAAGCTGTAAATATGCTGTTAAGATTCACACAAACGTGCTCTTTATCAAATCTGAGCAATCAATCACGCACGTTTTGCATTTCTGCCCTATCTGCATTTACACAGCGACTCAGCAAAAACTGATGAAAAGTTCTCGCTCTTAAAGCTTATTACATTTACATTGATGTCATTTAGCAGACGCCCTTACCCAGAGCGACTTACAATTCATGCAATCTTACAATCCAAGCCATTTTGGGTTAAGGGCCTTGCTCAGGGACCCAACTATGGCAGAGGTGCCATTTAAACCCTGGACCTCCTGGTCCCTTACCCACTAGGCCACCACTGTCCCGACCACATATAAGCTTCGACTTCAAGGTTCTGGGGCCTCACTTAAATTCTGTATCCTACAAGGTCCCTACATCCACCAGTCTACAGACAGCCCCAGACGTCTATAGGGAACAGACTTGGTCGGGGTGCTAAATGAATTCGGACCCTTTCTAATGGGCTCGTTCCGGTAGCCACGGTGCTTCGGAAACCCTCCAATCCGCCGCGAGACGTTACGCACGTGACAAGACACGGAGTTGGGGTTTAGTTCATGGCAGGAATGGTCGTGAAAAGGGTTTTTAATGTCAAACGAACGTCTCATTCCTGCCGCAGGGGATTTAGGTTCATCATGACTTCGTTATTGAAAGAAAGAGAAATTTGCTTTCTTGGTCACAGGCCATGCTTTCCGGGACTGTACTATCATCTATCGTTTAATATTACACTCTTTTGTCTAATACAAAACTCTAAGGCACCCTTTTTGTGGTTTCCATGATGATTTAAGGCCGCACGAGTAAACGTGGCGTGTGAATGAGTGAGAACGCAACACAGAACAGGAGAGACCAACAAACACGAAACGAGGAGCTACTTCCTATCGCATCGGCATGGCTCGCTATGAAAAGTCTTAGGCGAATCAGAAAAGTGTAGCTACGCCACAGATTAGTTCCCATGACCGACTCCAACCCGGCTGATCTCTTTAACCACCTTCGCTGTGGTTATAACAACAATAACTGCGTTAAGCAATAAACTCATGTTCGTCACCAATTTCGCAAATAAAAGGAGAAATGGAAAGAAATACACGAAAGGTCAATTTATTTGTCGGGTGCCTGCAATTAGGTCTTTGATGTGGTCAATTTATTCAAATGGATCCGATTTTATAGTAAACGTGCCATAGCTTGATATGTACCGTTATCGAGATGGGATGGGATTTTTAGCGTGATATGAAATTTGGGGTCGTAATCGCACAGCCCTACGCAGCAGTAATAGGTATTTGAGTGTGATCCGCCTTTGTGTTTGGGTGTGTAACAGTGTTGTTACTGAATTGTAATACAGGCATTCTGTTGAAACATGTTGAGTTTAAGTTTTGGATTTTGGACCAGTAAGTCCAGGGTTTAAGCCCCAGCATCGCCAAGCAGCCACTGTTAAGTCCCTGGGCAGAGCTCTGCACCGCGCACACACACACACACACACACACACACACACGGTACTGTCTGGGTATAACCAGCTATATGTGACTACAGAACTTTTTCTGTTATGGATTAATCGAATCTGACCGTCCTAACAAGTTCCCATCAAACTAGTTCTCTGCACCCATGCATGCCAAACAAGTACACAAAACAAACTAGACAAGCAAGACGTAACACCCATTCCGTAAAAAAGGCGACGTTGCGAGTGCTCATATCCGAGCCGTAGTGGTGACGTACTGAAAACGTGGTGCTTGTTCCAACGGGGGTGTGTGTGGGGGTGTGGGGGGTAGGCTTGTATATGCTCTGAAACAAAAGAAGATTGCCGAAGGCTCTGCAAAGGTATGCACCTTAGGGCGTAAGGAACGGCCATTACGCTAATGAGGACCTACGGAGCGGCGCAATGAAGCCATCAAGCACCCCTGTGAATAACAATGTGGCCTAACGCCTCGGTAATTGAATGGAGGGGACGGGGAGGGGAGGGGAGGGAGAGCGTACGGAGGAGGGAGGGGGTGAAGGGAGTTAAGAAAAATGGAAAAGTTTGGAGGAAGACGGTGTGTGTGTGTGTGTGTGTGTGTGTGTTAAAGAGAGGTGGGGGGGGGGGGGGTGTTGCCCTGCTTTTCAGTCAAATGCTCGACTGGTTCCAATCAATATGCAATAGGATTCAGGGCAAGGAGAAGAGGGATTTGTGGGTTTGGAATAAATAGTGGTGTAACCCAGAGATTTAGGAGAAATGGTTTGCAATTTATTTAAAGAAGGGAAAAGGAAAAAAAAAAAAAAAAAAAGCCACCGTTCCACAGAGGCCCAAACTTTTCCTCACGTCCCATTTTCGCGAGACAGCGGCGCACCGCTTCACCCCAACGCAAACGCCCGCCGAGTTCATTGTGCGCTGCGTAATGCCAGTGGACGGCCTCGAAAGGGCCAGTCAGCTGTCCCAGAACAGGACGCTAAACGTAAGTCCGGCGAGCAAAGCGGTTTTTGGAAACACCCGGAACCTGCAGCCTCGGACAAAAACACAAGCCCTCGTAGACGCGCGGCGCAGGGAACCCGGAGCTGTGATTGTCCGTCGGGTTTCAGGTACCTGGCTGGCACGCTTTGTGTTTGACACGACTACGAAACAGAAGTTCCAGGGTTCGAATCCCGCCTCTGCCAAGCGGGCGCAGCTGTTTGGATTGTGAGATTGAGATTGTATCGGCTGTGAATTGCTCTGGATAAGTCCATCCTCTAAACGACTGGGACCAAGAAACACAGGCAGCCGTTTGGGTCACCTGAACATACAGTGGACCATCTCCTTTAGTCTAACGCCCTACCCCCACCGAACCAAAGGTGCCCCGTTAGCCACCCTAATCTAATTTTCACTCCCGGACATTTAAAAAAAAAAAAAAAGGTTTCCTGAGCGAAAGCCTAATTGTCAGCAAACGTTGGGCAGGTCTGAATCAACTTAGCAGGGTGTGAGCTCCATCCCCCGAGCATTTCACACACAAACACGAGGACGACGGCCGAGCAAAAGACGTATTCAGACAAAGAATGGCAGCTCTGAAGCATGGAGCAGGACAACACAGGGTCAATCAATCACTCTGCATATAAAGCGTGTGGTCATAACTCAAACAGCCTACACATGCAACAGGCTATAATAAGTGGCCAGAGTAACACACACACACACACACACACACACACACACACACACACACACACACTTAATATCACCCAAGCGCCGCATCATGCTGACCTCCAAAATACCTCTGAACGGTCTCAAGTGACATTTCAGAAGATAAATCTATACTTCATACAGGTTTTAAATCTCCGGCCGGCAGACCTATGATTTCAACAGTACAATAAAAAACCTTCTCTTCTGTCGTTTCACCGCATCGTTCAGACAACCTGCTTTGAGAGAGACCCGTCCCGCACAGGAACTATAACGATCACAAACCTGCTCGGGTTCAAATACCTCTCTTGACTACGGCTGCTCTGAATACCTGCTTGTGCTTCGTGTACTTAAGGTTACTCACCGTCCGGGCGGTGGGAGACAGAGCTCCGTTGGGTAAATAGGGGCTGGCCAGATCCGGGAGCATGAGGAACGGGTATCCTGGGTAGTGCGGGCTCTTGAACAGACCTCCATCGTGCTGTCTTCTCAAAGCTTTAAAGGAAAACAGGACAGAGTCAGAAGTCGCCCGGCGTCGCCACCGTTTTCTTCGGTACAAACTCGGAGGTCGGAGGCGGTACCTTCGTTAAAACACTCTCTGGCCTTTTCGTAGCTGTCAACATCGGGACGCGGCTGGGGACGCCTCTCGGTCGGCTGGTGGACGCAAGACACAAACACAGGAGCAAATTAAAAGCGATTTATCGCAGGCGTTTCGCGCACGCTGAACCAATGCTGCCTGTACCACAGAATTCCTCACAGCTAAAATCGGATTTTTGGTCTTGCAGCTTTGTTCTGTCAGCATACTAGCACGCTGGGGAGTCCGTCAGGACGGGCGGTAACGTCTCGTGCACTTAATGCAGTACAAGGCCACGTAACGTGCCGGAAATTGGCGTGATCGGGCTTCCCTCTCGACGTTTCAACCCGTTTTCAAGGTCATACGAGCTACGATGTAAACCCCCCAAAAAACAAAAAAAAAAAAGACATGCCCTGTACGGGATGCCAGTCGATGATGAGGCAGGGAAAGGAACATTGTTGCAGCACTGAGGATGATCCCTCCCTCAGACCGAGCCAACCGTGCGTACACGTGTTGGACGCCCTGACCGAAAGGAGCCAACGGGACTCCCACCTTTGTCCCCTAATAAGGATTCTTATTAGACTTGGCTCTTGATTTCGGTATTTATTGTATCAAGCTTAAGGCTTGTTACTCCAGAACGGGATAAGAGCACGCGCCAAACGACCAAAACACAAACGCAGTTCACTAGTACGCAGTGCCTGACAGAGTTTATGATACACCGCTCACAAAAATCAGGGGGAAGTTTTTACTTCTGTGAGCAGGTTTTTTGAGACATGCCGTATTTTCTGTTTATCGGATAAAATATAAAACTATTTTGTCCATATATCAGGTATTTGTAAGTCACTCTGCTAAATAGCGTAAAGGCGCCTGCTAAAGAATGTCACCGTATTTTGAGTTTGACTATTTTTTAAAGATTATGACTACAGAAAGTATGCGGTTTAGGACGAGGCAGACAATTTAGTTGCACACTAAAGCAGGCTAGGATGCGGTTTGAGACCCAGTCAGCATTTTTGTTTTGAGAGATAAACTCCCCGAACCCGCACAATCAAATAGTTTGCCTCGATTTTCAACACAACTCTGCGGTTCCGGGTCGGGGTTGAGTGTGTATCTTTAACTACCAAACTTAAAAGATTACAACAGGTTATACACTCGGTGTCCACTTCCTAACAAGGAGACTAGCGTGCCGTTTGGGACACGCTTACGGGTTAAACGTATACAAAGTGCTCACCCAAATTAGCGCTACGCCAACAGCGGTCCTATTTTTACACTGAAACACTAACACGCGGTTTGGGATACAGCCGCAGGTTTTTAACTGGGGGAGTAAACAAACAGAACTACACAAACAATTTGGACCTGAATTCACAGACCCCTCAATTTGTAGCTTCCCAACACACACACACAGTGGTACAACTCACTTACTTTGTTCAGGCAAATTAGCAGCAGATCAACAACCTTTGTTCAAATAGACGAATTGCTATTTAGGACACTGGCACGCAGTTTGGGACACGACCCGTAAAAAGTTGGAGACGAACTCCCAAAAGTCGCACAAACGCTAATTTTGGCACACTTAACCAAACGGGTTTGCCAAAATAGCACGAGTGCTACTTCGTAGTTACTAGCAGTGTTATGTCATAAAAAAAACGGCCAACTCTCACTGAGGCAACTTGGATACTGTTTTTGTACATGGTTTAACTTTTAGAGCGCGATTTAGGACACGGCCGTCGCTTTTAAAAAAATATGACAAACGCACAAAAACTCGCGCTATTAAAGCGTAAATTGATAATAGAACATTGTCCAGAAGGCGAAGATGAAAATTAAGGGGTTAAAAGCGGTACCGATTTGGGCACCGTGGTGAGTTTTCGCTACTTTACCTCCGAATCGGACGAGCTGCTGTTGTTTTCCGACTCGTTGACTAAGGAGGATTTCACATCGTCCAGGTCTCGTTCGGCAGAAACGCTCTCCGCCGTTTTCTCCTCCTGCTCGCCTTCGTCTTTGAACGAAATCAACTCGTCGTTGGCCCCCAGCTCGTCTCCTCCGCCTCCGTTAAGCTGCGGCATGTTGGAGGTCGTCGGTTCAAAAGTTAACGCGTTTCGTTGGTGGCTATTCCGTTAGAGGAAAGCAGCCCTTCAGTTCCCTCACAGCGCCGTTTAGTTTTGGGGAAACAACTGCAGCCTTTAGTAACCGCGTATCTCACTCTCACACACACACACACTCACATTCACACACACGCGTTCACATTCACTCACACACACACCGTGAGTTCAGTTCTCACACGGCATTAAAAACACACCGATTAAAATACAACGTTTAATCCTCAGAAGCAAAATCCAGCTTGTCCATGACTGCCCGGGTGAATCCTTTAGGTTTGTCGGTTTCAAAACGCGCAGCGTGTGAGTTGGGAAACTTTTTTTTTTTCCTTGGCTGAGATGGATGAGCCTCGTTGTTCAGAACAAAAGCGCCTCAAAAACGAGTCCGAGAAACCGTTTAAAAACCAGCCCAGACCATCCGGTGGTGAATTCGAGGCTCGAAACGGCGGCTACTGCTTTAATCCCCGGACGGTGTAGCCGCGCGGCCACAGGAAGATTAAGTGTTAACTGCCAACAAAAAAAGTTTCAACGGTCGCGTCGACTTGGAGGCTCGCCGTCATGAGCGCGTGCGCCACAAAACTCCGTAGAATGCGCTCTCAGAAAGGCAGCCTGCTGCTTTCAGCCATCCGTGAGAACAACATGGTGCCTGTAGCGTAGAAAAAGAAGCGTGCGAGAAAACGAACCGCAGTGTCTAGCTAGAGAGCAGTGTGTGTCCGCTGGCTGCAGCTCGGGCCAGTGCGCGCGGACTTCAGCGCGTTTAGAACACTGAACAGAGGAGGAGTCCGTACCACAAAGAACCGAAGAATCGCTTTACGCTCGAACGAGTCGTTTAAGAGAACCGATTCACACTCCTGAACGAAGCCGAGCCTTTATTTGTTTGTTTGTTTTTATATATTTCTATACACATGGTTTTGTCCATACACAAGTTCATCACAACACTAGTCTCACACACACACACACACACATACACAAGTTCGTCTCAACACTAGTCATTCACACACACATACACAAGTTCATCTCAACAGTAGTCATACACACACAATTTCATCTCAACAGTAGTCATACACATACACACACAAGGTTCTATCCATACACAAGTTCATCACAACACTAGTCTCACACACACACATATACACAAGTTCGTCTCAACACTAGTCATACACACACAAGTTCATCTCAACACTAGTCATTCACACACACATACACAAGTTCGTCTCAACACTAGTCATACACACACAAGTTCATCTCAACAGTAGTCACACACACACACACACACAAGGTTCTATCCATACACAAGTTCATCTCAACATGTCATACACACCCACACACACACACACAAGGTTACATCTACACACAAGTTCATCTTAACACTAGTCATATATGTATACACACAGTCAAGTCAAAGCCAATTTAGAGACACCAATTAACCTAACACCTAGCCTTAACCTAACATCTTTGGGCTGTGGGAGGAAACCGGAGTATCCAGAGTAAACCCACGCAGACACGTGGAGGACACACAGAAAGGACCCAGACCGCCCCACCCTGGGATTGAACCCGGGACCTTCTTGCTGTGAGGCAGCGGTGCCGCCCCACCGAGCGTTTATCAACCAAAAGAAAGTGGCTGCACGGTTTTAAAGGTTCAGTCGGGATCTGGCGAGTTACACTTTAATAAGGAACTACAATAAGAAACTACAAAAAGGCAGCTCGTGCAGAAACTACGAGTGTGTGTCACGTCGGTTCTGGCAACAGGCTGCAAATCGTAAAAACAACGTTCGTTGGTCAATGTTGATTTATTCATATATTCATCGCAACTATTGAAAAACATCATTCACAATGATCACAATTGTTATCAGCTTTTCATTTTAGGCCAAAATCTCAAAGGTGAATTGCTTAAATAAAAGATAAAAGAAGAAGTTAAGGTACTGTGGACCAGAAGGTCCAGGGTCCAAATCCCATCTCTGCTAAGCTGCCACTGTTGGGTCAGCAAGCAAGGCCCTTAACCCACAGTCACTCGGATTGTAAAACTGTATCAGCTGTAAGTCGTTGTGTATAGGAGTGTCCACTAAATGACTCGTAAAAGGAAATTGGCCAAGATTATGATAAAACACCTTCATGAAAACCCTCAGCCGTTAAAAAATGGCAAAGAATATGTAAATATTCACATAAAGATCATTCTGGATAACAGCATTTAGGGTCTTAACGGCTGTCGCATTATTCTTATATAGATCAAATAAAGGAGTAGGAATCATTTTTCTGTGATGGCTTATCTAACGCAGGACATGTTTACACTTTGCCCTGTGTTCCCATAGCACCTGCAACCCTGGCCAGATAATAATAAGGAGGAGAAAAGAAATCTCTTTTTGTGATAATAGACTGCCAGTTCAGGCCATAACGCTCAAAAGTAGCATGTGGTTTGAGAGCCTTCCTGTCCAGTTGGGCATCTGATACGGCAAAGACTTGTGCTGTGTCACAAGGAGGGGAGGCTGATCAGCCCTGCAACAGTGTCCCCTGTCAGTCATGTAATGGACTGGGGTCCCATCCAGGCACCCCTACACCGGAACCCTGTGCTCTCTGGGGACAGGCTTCGGACACTCCATGACCCTGATCAGAAAAAGCAGGGTTCAGTTGCCGTTTTCACACTGTTTTTGACATTTTCTAATCCAGACCAGACATACAGAACTAAACCAAGCACTTAACATAAATGCAGTAGGTAATTAAAGCGAAAAGTAATTATAATTGTGTAAATGTGCTAACCGCAGAAGCCAAACTGTAGTTATTACATCATAGATCTTACGTTCTACTGTGGCTCAAGGTTTACTTTACTTTTAAACTGAACGTTATTTAACTCCTTTTGAGGGTAACAAATATTGTTTTTCTAACGAAACTGTATTTTTATTCTCTACTTTTCCTCTTACGCTCACTGCATTATGTTCGTGTCTTTTTTTGTACAAAGCTCGCTTCGGTCTGGGGAATCGATTCACACGCGCGAATGAATCAAACGTTTTCTAAACAAAACAAACATGTTTCTTAAAGCTTCTGACAATTTATACAACGATGTAATTCAACGATCTTACCTTCGGCCCTATCTAAACGATATTGCCTCTTGTTGAGAAATCGAAGCGCAACGCAATTCGCTAAGCGCAAATGAACCGATTCAGAGAAATGACTCGTCGTTCACTCACAGGGTTTAAAGGAACAGTTCGGCCTAAAAGTGAGCGCAATGGCGCAGCGCCGTTTAAAACACAAAAGGAGGTGATGATTTTAGGTTAAGTAGTAACGCGTTTTACAAATGATCGTTTATCACATGCCTGCTCTCATATATTAGCTACAGATTTACACTTTTTACACTTCCCTCCTTTTCCCGCCCTTCTTTTTTTCAAATCGAACATGTGAATGTTTTTGTAAGGCCCAAAAACAAAACAGCTCTGTGCAAGCAACGTTTCGGCCTTTATCAACTTTTCTCCTTCATGCTCGACCGGTTTGGTGGAGATTGATGATGTCATTGCTTTCCCAGACGGTTTGCTTCACGTGTCGTGTAGCCCCCCCCGCCCCCCAACCCCACCCGTACACACATTACAAAAGAACAGCTAGGGCATGACCATCAATGGAGATTCCCCGCTCCCCCACCCTTTTGCTTTTTAGGGCTTTGACTAATTGAATAGGAGTAGGGGCCCATTTCATGGTCATCATTTTTATCAGACAGATTATGTCCCCTTAATAAGATGCTGCTCCCAAAGTGCTGCGACTTCACTCCGTGAGCCGAGCGTGCTCATATGGTGGCGACTTTTGGTCCAATGTGTTCCTCCTCCCCTCAGCTCTAAGGGTGTGATAATAGCATGCTGTATAAGTCCGTAATGACACGGTGCTGCAGTAATTGCAGGTCCCCACTGAGTGTGTGTGTGCGTGTGTGCGTGTGTGTGTGTGTGTGTGTGTGTGTTGTCCAGTAGTAAGGTGGTGCTATGGTAAGGATAAGGCAGGTCTGTTAGTAAGGCTTTACTCATACCGGTGTGACGGAATCCTCTCAGATCCTCAAACCTCCCACCAAGAGGTGTCCAGAGGCCACACACACACACACACACACACACACAAAGCTGTGCAATGCAAAGTACAATGCATAATAAAGTATTCTTACTAATCTGCTCCAGTTTCATGCTGATCCCCTCTAAAGTTTTAAAGCAATACGCCATGGAACAAATTCATAAATTAGTTTGGCAGTGCCAACTTCGGAATCCAGTAATAGAGCCAGTAATAGAGCATTCTTTTTACCGCTATGCCACCACAGTCCCGATTGTCTGTATTTTTTTCCAAACAAAAGAGACTCGTCGCCCGTATTCTCAGTGTCATTTCCGCACTAAAAAAGCGTCTTGGAGAAAAAACAAAACTTCTGAAATGTGTACAGTGACCAGTAAAAGATTGGTCCTAATAAAGATTTGGTAATTTAGTGCCGTTCCTGTGGCTCAGATGTAAGAGTAAGCTGCTGGAAGCAGGACCTCGGTTCGATCCCCGGCTTTGGCTTGCAACATGAAGGTCAAGTGTTGTGTTTACGGAACCATGTGCTGTGTGAGTTCCGGGATAGGCTCCTGATGCCCCCGTGACCCTAACCAGGATGAGAGGAGACGGGTGGACGGGTGGGAGGGGAAGGGGGGGGGGGCAGGATGCTTTGCTTTGGCACATCTAGCATGACTTGTTGTGTTTAAGACTGTTAGTGCAGCTCCTGCACAATCCTTTTTTGAATTGCTGTCAATTACACAATCTTCGGGCCTTGTCCAAAATGGTCCCCTAATCACTGGGACAGTGGCATCATGACTGGGGGGTGGGGGCACCGTAGGCTAAAACAATTTACATATGGATAATATTGTAATATAGAAAATAATAAAACATCATCCACTGCTCTAAAATGAAAATGAAGCTGGTAAAAAGAGATTTTATTTTAACACAAAGATCACCAGAAAAGCAAATGAAAAGTCACAGAAAGTTGTTTGATTACTCAAATGAGATTTAAACTCAGTTACGGTGATTGAGTAGTAAGTGATATATTCATGAGGGTGAATTGAACAGAAGCATGTTAAACTGGACCAGAGTGCCCCCACATTGTGTTCAGTAGGGTGTATGATCACCCGAGAGTGCCAAAACACACCGACAGTGATGGGGCATGGACAGGATCAGATTATCCAGCAGTTCTTGTGGGATCCTCTTCATATTTATTTTGTAATATAACCTCATTTTTGTGAGCAGTGTAAATATGACCCCACCCCAGTTCTTCCTGTTTTGGGTTCATTGCCAATTGGCATGTTGTATTGGCATCATCGCCCCCAACTGCACTGGATTACATGCATCAGGGCTGGAAGATCACACCATTGAGTGTTATATTTATGGTTTCCATGTTCAAAAGTCCAAATTTTTGTTCAAACTTGGGAGCAAAAAAAAAAAAAAAAAAAAGAAATCCAAACGGCCCGTTCAGTGCTGTTTTATATATAGCTTTATAAGCCAATAGGGAACGGAAGTGTTACAATTTCAGACACTGTTTTCTTTGCTTGTGAGAAAGAAAGTTTTGTTGCACAGGGAAGGGTGGCGGCTTGGTAGAGGTGAGATTTGAACCCTGGATCTTCTGGTCCATAAGTCCTTTACTTTGACCTCTACGGTCTTATTCCCTTTTCATCTTTAATGCTATTAATGCACCTTCTTAAATCATTTATGTTTTGACTCTGGGAAAATTCAGCTGGCTGCAGTTTGTGTCGTTCTCATGCTTTATCCCAGGACTGGGCCGGATTAGACAAACGCCACTGTACAGAACAAGAGCTTAAGTCCATTATCATGCTTCTTCCCAAAGTCAGATCAAAAGAGGGAAACGACTGTGACACTGTTGTGTGGATTAGCCACAGGTAGAAGCGGATCTGGCCTGGAGTCATCTGTTAGCTGGGTATCTGCTGTTTTTTTTTAACTTTTGTTTGGAGAATATATTGCATAATCACACTTCGGCCTGTGAGCAGCTCAATTAAAATGCATTCATGAAAACGACATTTCCAGTTGAATTAAACAGTTACACTTTCCAGTACAAATGCGTATCAAGTGAAAAGAATCGCCATTGTCCATAACATCATGCAAATTAAGGAATATGAACCAGCTTTGGTTCAGCCTTGTGAACCACTGCTCCAACAAGCCACCCTGGCTCGTATCCCACCTCTGGCAAGGTGAGGTCTGTTGGTTACGGTTTCAAACACACAGATGTGTTTTCGCCTCAGCAGAGGCTGACAAGTGACAAGCATATCACATGCCGTTGGCCAGAGTCGGCCCCGCATTACAGTCCTTAATATAAAACGTAATCAACCCTTACTACATAGCTATAACTTGTAACTTGTAAATGTGCACGTTTTGCACATTTTAACCCTGCGTTTTGATGGTCAGAGTTCTGGGGGCTATCCCTAGAGAACGCAGAGCTTACGGCCTCAAAGCCGGCTCTCTGGAGCTTTGAGATGACAGCACAGAAGATTGCACCAAATATGAAATAGTTATTTACAATGCGATACTTATGTTGTTACCTTGTAATATTGTTATAGTTTGATATTTTCATATTAACAATACAGCGAATGAAGGAGTCCAGTACGGTACTGGTCTAGTGCTGGACCGGATTTGGAAACCAGTTCCATGTTAAAGGCTGTTTGGGCTGGATGACGATAATTGGTTGAAATTGGTTTTAAAAGGATTCCCTTAAGAGTATGAATAATAATAATAATAGATATTGTTTATTTTGAACTAGGTGGAAGGCTTGAATAGTGTTATTGTATATACTATAGTGCCTGATCAGCGCAGGGATACGTGTTATTAGAGGAATTCGGTGGTGGATCAAAGTGGTAATCTCCACACCATTGTTCTGGTAAAAGTGTTGGATCGGCAGGAGGCCGTACTCGTCCTGGAAAAGCATGCAAAAACACGGCTCGAGTTTAGAATTACGGCCTGAACAAATTAGAGTGTGCGAGTGTGTGTGTGCATTCACACAGCTCTCTCTCTCTCTCTCTCTCTCTCACACACACACACACACACACATCTGCGCTGCCCGGTGAACATGTCTGAGCACCTCTGATGAAGTGTTTGTTTGAGGTGATTACTCTGTATGGGTCATTAGCTTTTCGAGGAGCTCACTGCTCTTAGCTCAGATCCGGGGGATTCAGAGTCTCTACTCCTCATTTTGGGCGCATTGAGTCAAGCCTGAGCTCGGCGCGCCAGGTTTGTGTGTCAAAGGTAGAAGTTTCCTAAACAGAGGGAGGTGGAGCTTTAGCTGTAATGGCATTTGCTCTTTGCTTTCTTGGCTTCTCATTTGGTGTTTCCTTAATGCCCCGGTTCTGCCAGCCTCAGCAGTTTATCATCATGCAAGTCACAAAAGATGATTTGAGTCATCCCTGTACAGAAAATAATACTTTACAAGCATAATTTGCTTCCATTACAGTGCTGGTTCAGTGCCGGACAGGAACTGGAACACAGATCTGTGCCAGTTGGCATGTTGGGCCTTTTTCTTCTCAAGGCCTCTATTCAAAAAAAAAAAAACCTAAAAAACTAAACAAAAAAAAGCAGACGCCCTTATACAGAGCGACTTACAATTAATACAGTCTTACAATCCAAGCAACGGTGGGTTAAGGATCTTGCTCAGGGACCCAACTGTGGCAGCTTGACAGAGATGGGATTTGAACCCCGGACCTTCTGGTCCATAGTCCAGTACCTTAACCGCTAGGTCACTAGGTAAAAAAAAAACAGCCACTCAGTGTGGTATCATCTCCGCAAACCCCACCAAAATGATCTTTTGGTGGACAATTTATTGCGTGCAATTTGCCAGTTTAGCAAATACAGCCTGTCAGCCAAAACATGTTTGCTTCTTTAGTTTGTCTTGAAACTTATACTGAGCAGCATAAGCGTCCCATAGACACTGTTGGGTTGTTACTGTATTCATGTCTAGACATCATTATTATAATCAATCGAAAAGAATCTTTTGTTTTACACTCACATGCTCATGAAGTAAGAGGTTAATAAGCTATATTCAAATATATATACAGGCACTGCCCATTTTATGATGCGATGCGTCTTGTTGCGACGGAAATCCTATAACACACTTTCAATACATTATTCAATAAATTACAGGGCAACTTTTTAACAACTTGGGTTCATGATTTTGCCCTAATGTAGGTCAGTGTACAGTACTGGGAAATGTCGTAGGCATTGTATACGTCTCTGTTTATATTCTGCTTACTCTTTATTTAGGTTTCACTGGTCACTGCACTCTGCAGTACAGTACAGGCTGTAGTTCATCTCTATCTCTACAGTCTCCTTTTCACTGTCCATCAGCCAAAAATGTCCAGCCACCAGCATCTTGTAGGCAGATTAACACAAACTGTGCAGCAACAGACGAGCTCCAAGTGGACTCTACTAGGCGGAGTAATATGTTAAATGTGTCTAATAGCAAACAGTGAATAAATAGTGTTTTACTCCAGCAGCACTGCTGTGTCTGATCCAATCGTACCAGCACAACACACTTCAAAAACCAAACAGGACCTGATCTGTGCTGGTCCTGTGCGGGTCCAGACAAACAAAGTATTTAGAAAAACAGATGGACTACAGACACCTCATATATATCTATCTATATATCTATCTATCTTTCTATCTATATATA
>JAUZST010006813.1:0-14599 GCA_034779995.1 Parotocinclus haroldoi
ATTTTTTTTTTTTGAATTATCCAAGTAAGTAATGCCCAGAAAATAAATAAATTAGTAAATTAGAAAGTAAATAAATTCTTTGGATAAGATGCATTCAAATTCATTTAAACTATGGATTTGTCATTAAAATATAAATCCCTTCTCAGCCTTTCATGGCAAAGGATTAATTTTGTCATTATAACAATAGCAGGCTAGGAGAAAATACCCTGCTCACAAATATTATGGGATATTTCACAATATCTGTGAGAAGTATATTTCTTATATTTTCATCAGAAAACTGCAATGCTTTCTATTGAACTTTTCTTAACTTCCACAGCCTTTAAAGGCTATTAGTGTTGTCTAAATCAGTAAATCATTTGTTTGACCAAATAAATGAAATTTACTTAATTTACCTTATCAGTGGGAACTCAAAAAGGCTCTATTTAGCAAAACAGTGCCAGTGCAGTTTTTAATGGTATTTTTCAGTAAAACTATTGCTATACCAGCTTGCAGCTATAAGTTGTCCTCCCAGAAGTGTCTGATAAAAGTGCCTATGGCAGCATTTGTCTGACAGCACAGATACATGTTATCCTTATTCAGTAATACTTGATCTTAATACGTAAGAATAGAAAAGTCCGACATATCCTGTCCAAGTTATTATAGCTTGCACTGTATTTTAAACTAAGAGCATTTTCCACATTTATATATTAGTTTGCAGCAAATGGAGGTGTGCTGTGTTCGGTTAAAAAAAAAATTAAACAAACTGCTAAGAGTTTTAAACATTCTGCTGAAATTCTTCAGGCACTGGTGGTGAATGCCAATCTTTATTTCATGATTCAAAAGTTCAGTCGAAGAAATCATTATTTGTGCATACAGATAGCATGCACAAATTGAATTGATTCAAAACGATTTGCATTGTTGGGTTAAAGCAGAGTCGATGTTAAATCTTAAACACTGGGTTAATTAACAAGCTAAATCATTTTTAACATCCAGTCAGGGAACAGGCAGGACGAAAGTGGCACTGTGCTTATATAATGTGTGTTTTGTCAGTGTCTGCACGCACTTCGGCCGCTGGGAGCCGATCGACGCACGCCGTTGTGCCGACGTTCAATTAGAAGCCTCAAAAGGACCGTAGTCTGGTCGAACACTGCATCAATCAGCCCCATTTACGATCTGCTCTGTTCGAGTGAATTTCAAGCCGACATATTATGCAAAACTCACCATTTCAGTGCTTGCGCAAATACATTTGAGTGCCTTGACTGCATACCAATCCATAAACCGTGAAATTTGACAACCCAGTCTTTTTTGTCAGCTGACTAGTTCTGAAAGCATGGGATTCAACAAGCCGTTCAGATCAGCCTTGGTTTCATATGTCACTGACTGTATTATTAGTATTATACTACCCCCAATCTGAGTAACTCCATCCTTGCTCTGAGAGCTGTTTGGATTTACTATCTGTCAGTGCTGAGAGCTAAGGGCAAACTACTCAGCTGTTGTACTGCAGTCTATATGCAGTCAGATTATAGAAGAGCCAAGTTTATTTGATGAAAACAATATCAACAAACAGTCTGTTCTAAACTAGTTATAACTGGTTATGTCAAGTAACCCTCAAATAGTTATAGTATTGTATGATCACAATATTGTAGTCAAGTAGCACTGTATAATCCACTTTTGTTTATTTTTTAGTCATCATTCACGCTTTGATTCACACTTGCGTACAACTGAACGGTAAAACAAGCCCCAAGAACTAAAAGTCAACATTAAAATAACTAAAGCTTATTCCTCAAAAAGAAAAAAGGAAAAAAAATCAATGCTGTTAAGACAGGGTGAAAGGATGATGTGGTGTTTGTTACTTGGGGTATTTTGGGGTGTCACAAATATTTCGTTAAGACTAAAAACTATATTAACTCACAAGTTGAGTCAATAAAAAAGTTGAGCAAAAGGGGTACAATATGTCAACACTTATTAGGATGAAACCCATCAATCCACTATCAGGTAGACCAAATGAGTGTAATTTCTGTCCCCAGGTCATTTATATATAATTAATGGCAAGATATTTTATTTTATTTTTAGCAAGGTCCTGCACAGTGACGCAATTGCAAATTTAATTCAAAAAATCTAATTCAAATCTTTAATAAAAACGACCTAAAGATTTGTTAGCTTTTCCTAGCTCGCTAAATATAATAATTAAACTCCTTCTGTACTGGTCCATCCATATCCAAGAGTGAGTGAAAATCTGAGGACATGAATGAAATATGTACTTTACAGTAAATTATTATGGCTTTCTTACAGTCATATACAGTATGGGATAGGCGCTATCCCAGTGCAAAAAGCAAGACCAAAAATAGGTTATCCCTAATTTTGTCTTGTGTACTTGATGATGTAGTAACTATGCTTGAGAAGGTCAATCTTAACTTATTTACCCAAAATATGTTTAGATTTTTTAAAATTTTTTTTTTTTGGTAAAAAGCCAAATATTTACTAAAAATATGCTCCTAATGCTTTTAGTCCGGATGCCATGTGGTTACGTATTATATGTTTGGTAATTCTGTGATTAAAAATCTCAGGGCTATTAGTCATATAAAGAGTAACACATGAGTTAAAACTAGCAAATTACATCCATTTGGCAGAATGACTAATGTACAAAATAAAGGCTATATGACTAATAATATAACAACAACAACAACAACAATAATAATAATAGTAATTATTATTACTCCAGCAACGTGACATGAGGTGCCCATGGCTTGAACTGGGCTGTTTTAAATGGAACTGGTCCAGCATAATTTTGTTTGTTTGTATCTTAAGCCAGGTTCAATTTTATGACACTAATTTGCAGGAGCACATCAAGTTTATTGACGACCTGTATAGCTTGCCAACCTGTCCGAATCGGCTGCCATCAAATCATGAAATGGTAAAAAGCGCAAACATAAAATACGTTTACACCACTTATCCTGCCTCCCACATTATTGTGAACCATGTCACTACAATTTTATGAATAATGTATGTATTTGAGACGTGTGTAATATTGTAAAACATCTAGACTGAGGGCTTCCTCCGTTAGAGGTCTCAGTAGAGGTCAACATAAAGTAAGTGAGCTATCCTAGAGATAAGTCTGGAAGTTTAATTGAGTTGTTAATGGTTCATTACAATTTCTGGACATATAGTACTGTGCAAAATTCTTACATTTTAACATCAGATTTGTTGTTTTAGCAATGGTATAATGACCATTTATAAGTCTTTCTCTTTATAAAGATACAACCAGAAAATATAGGAAATACGTACACAAAAAATAATAGAATTTTCAGACCAAAATGGCTTATACAGGCAAAAGTCAGTACTTAATGTAAGCTCTCTTGGCACTAAGCGCATTTTGGGGAGGCTTTCTGTAGTACTCCTGGTACATTGTGGAAGTGGTACAGCACTTCCGGAGTTCTTCTTTAAATTTACGCTGCCTTTGTGTGTAACTTCCAGTAGAGTGCATACACCATGTATAATATTCTAGTCTGGACTCTGTTTTATGTTTGTATTTATTTATTATTATTTTTTAATCCTGCATACAAATTTCCTGCATGTTCTGTTCATATGCTAATAACAAGAAACCATGATATATGGTGATCATTAATTAATTCATTGCCTTATCCTTGTCAGGGACGCGGAATATCGATGCCTTGTCAGCACACACTTTGGAAACAACAACTAACCTAACATGCATGTCTTTGGAACATGAGCGTAAACCAGAGTAGCCAAAGAAGAGCCATGCAGACATGGGGAGAACATGCCAAAATCTACATTGGTGGAGCCCAGGGTCGAGATCAAACCAGGGATCTCGGAGATGTGACCACTCCACCACTGTGCTGCCCTACATAGTTATTATCTTATTGCTAAAAGAAGAAATTTAAAACTTTAACCATTACTTTTATATCACAGTCAAGCCAGGTTATTTAACATTTGGTAGTAGCCAAACTTTTGCATAGTAATATATACTACTAATGTGGATAGTAGATACGGTATAATGATAAAATCCAACAGTGGAAACAATGAAAAGCAAAAACCTCTCAACTAATGACCTATGTTGTTCTAGATGTCACAGTTAATAGTACATTTCTACAGGACTCCAAAATCCGACATAGATTAATTCAGTATATTGTACAATATAATTGTATATAAGATAAAGACAAAGAGTGAAGAAATGTTTAGAAAAAATGCCTGAACTTCAAACATTCCTGCTAGGTACACCTCACACTTGGGTTCATTATTACAATATATCTCATGCATGCTAATGTGTTTCAGACAGACAAGAACCTGATGAAGCAAGACAAGGTCTTGTTGAACCAGGTGTATAGATTAATTCGATTCGATTTTAAAACATGGAGAATACATAATGAATGCTTTTGTATTGCATTAACTGGTGTGTGCAATGCCTTCCAATAGGAAATAAACCAGAAAATTCCTATGACCTCATTCCATCGTTGCACCTTGCATAAGGAAGAAATTTAATTTTGATTGATTGGGTAGATCTACTGCCAGGACAGAAAACTGGAAAATGTACTCCTGCTAAAAATGAGAGGGTGCCAGGTTTCGGACACATATATCAAATGTAGACCTGAAACTTTTGGCTTCAAAAGAAGTAAGTTTTATGCATGGGGAAATATTCCCTAGCCTTCTTACAGTCACCAAGAGCAGAAGAGCACCAACCTATATTGGTTCACACTTAGTTGACTGTTGTCTCTGAGTTTTAAGATACCTAAACGTTTATGGAAGCAAAGACAAAGTCTTGGATCTTGCACACATTTCATATAAACTCAGATCAAATCAATTTAAGTGTCAGCAGCAGCTTGAAAACTATCTAGGCTCGCAGCCATAATTGAGCAAGCAATAGGGTAAGAGTAGAAAGGAAAAATCCCCAACATTTATAAGGAGGAAACCTTTGGAGGAACAATACTCAAGAAAGGGACCCAACATCCTTGGGCAGCTTGGATTATAAATAATATAAACAATAAATTCACCTTATTACCTAACCTAAATGATCAAATTATTAAGGTTTTAGTCATAGTTTAAATAAACAGACGCTAAATGTTAAAATAATGAGTGAACTCATTTAGAAAAAATCATACACATGAATTCATTTTCTTATCTGCTTATCCTGCTCAGGTACAGCCGATGCCTAACAGACGACCCAGGGTGCAGGGCAGGAACAACCCTAGACAGGGTGCCAATTCATGATAGTACTCACACACTCAGTCACACACAAGAAACACTTTGGAAACACCAATTAACCTTTGGTTAAACCGGAGTACCTGGAGAACACCCATGCAGATATAGGGAGAACATGCAAACTCTACATGGACAAAGCAATAGGGTTCAGGAACGAACTGGAGATCTCGAGGCGTCAGTGCTAACCACTGCAAACGGTGCCGCCAAATAATAAATAATAACACTTAAAGTAAAACAGAATACATAGACAATAATACATTTTAAGATAATATATTATTATTTTTATTGTTAAAAGCAGATCAATGCAGCAGTGACTTTGTAGATGCACATTATGGTGAAAGAAACAAATCACAAGCATGCATTTCTGCCTTGTTTATTTGCAGGCTGTAGACTGTGATGATTACGAATGTGCTGCTTTTACAGACCGTGTTGTTTTCATACCAAAAACAATAGCATTAGAAACTGCATTTGTAGATAAAACGTAATTGGTTAAAACAAATGATTTCCTTCTCTGAGGAAGCTGATTAAGGCTGAGCTGATTTATCTGTCAGAGCTAGACTCCGAAGCAAAAGCCTAACAGCATGGCAGTAAAATTATATCACATCACCAGAAGGGTAGATGAGGGCAGAAAACCAGCCCCCAGACCCGCCATTTTAGGGCAGCTGTTCTATATCTTGATTAGTGTCACTTTAGATTCGCTAAATTTGGTGGGTTGGTGATTGCCCTGAGGGCGACGTACAGAAAGGAAGAAAGACAGACCGACAAATGATAGAAACAATCACTGGTACCAGTACTTAAGCTTTTCTCGCCTGTCTACCGACATCCTATTCGACTTCCCTCATATATTATGTTTCACTACCCCCCCTCTTCATTGTTAAATCAGGCTGGAGAGTGCATCTCTAAAATCAATATGAACATACAGACGTGCCTGATAATCTCCTGGTCCAACAATGAAATCATGGAGTGGGTTCAATTAAAAAGCCTAAGTGGACGGCTCTTAGAAAAATAAATATCTCTCAGCCATGGACTGAAAAGACTGAAATCAGAGGACATATGAACGTGGTATTCTGGTAACGTGTTTCTTGCTGTGTTTATTCAGATGTGGAACAGTCAGGCTCGGGTGTTGGCTGGGTTTGAATGTAATCCACTGCTTCAGGGCTCATTGTGTGTACGCATACACAACCGCTGTTTAAGGACACGTCCTTAAGGACGGTCACAGATAGAGTCCATAAGTGTAAAGCCACCCTTTCCAGACTTATGTCTGGAAATCTCATTAGATGAAAATGATCGTGCTTTACATTCAGATACTGCTATGCAAATAAAATCCACATAGTTGTAATTCAATTGACCTGTAATTCGTTGTGTCTTAAATATAAATCACATTACTGTTGTTTGAATGGAGCAAGCACTATAAATTATCAGGAGACCTAAAGGTAATTACATTAAATTAGTTCTTGTTAGGGCTGTACCGATCCGATATTCTGTATTGGCCCAATGTGTGGCAAAATCACTGGATCGGAGATCGGATGGGTGGAAAATCCAATATCTTTCCTATCAAGTTTGTGCTTTGCTACACTTTGTGCTTTGTTACGACATGCCGTAAACAGAGATGTGTGATGTGAGCAATAGCTGGAATTCAGGTTAAAACTGTTAGCTAGCAGCATGGTCATCATGTCAGCTGTGTGGAGTTATTTTAAGCTCAAAGATGATAAAAGTAAAACAGCCGAGTGCAATGTATGCAACGGCAGTGTTTCAAAAGGTGGTAGCAGAGTATCAGATTCATATCAGTATTGCCAGAAATTTAAGTTTGCAGTATCAATATCGGTATCGGGCACAAAGAAATGGTATCGAGCCAGCCCTAGTTCTTGTCCCTTGTTTTAATGTCCTATTGTTGGAATGTATACTGTACTCTCCTTACGAAGACAAAACAAATGCACCAAATATGTACACAAAATGTAAAAAAAAAAAACCCCACAATTTTCAGAACAAAATGGCTTCCATGGGCAAAAGTCAGTATTTAGTGTGACCTAAAAAAAAGTGTTTTTGGGTGCCGTTCAAAAAGACCTGATCAAGCTTCTTCGCACTGTAGAAGGGTCAGCTTGGCATCCCAACAATGTTTCTGCTGCAGGTTACAATAAATACTTGTCATTGTAGCCTACAGATGCTGTTTTTCTGATTTTTTTCAGCTTTTTGAAAGATTTATTTGTATAGGTCCAAAGCCCTCGAACCCCGTGACAAGGAAAACCTCTGTAACTATAATAAGGAAGAAACCTAGTTAGGATCAACACACAAAAAGGGACCCAAACATCTATGATGGCCTAGGTGTTAAAGGTTCAAGTAATGCTGCCTGTAAATATCCTGTATTTTCTGGCTGTATTTTAATAAAAAAAGACTGAAATAAAGAGACATTGCTAAACCAATAGTATAACAAATCTAATGGTGGCCTAATACTTTTGGAGAGTACTGTATTTCTAACACTGTGATACTGCCAATCACAACAGAGACTTTTGAGAGGACATTTAACTCCAGGGCAGATCTAAGTGCCATAATGTTTTAAACATAAGTGCTAGGGATCACATAACTCCACAAACACAGGTGCAGCTTGTTAAATCACGTCTTCATTGAGCACAGAGGGTTCTTCTAATGCTGGAGAGTTATTTAGAACTCATGGTCATATTGTATTAACTGGAAATGATTTTTAGGGGAAATACAGTAAATGTCAAACTACTGAAAGTTTTATTTATGCCACAGTTAGAAGTAATCTTGATAGTATTTGATAAATCACTGCATCGGCCAGAGGTTCTGACAAAATAACCAAATCCAACTCCACTCTCCTGGTGACTGGACCACAAAGTGCCCAATCAACACTGAAGTCATCTCCCAGCAGGTCTCAGTCCACAGTGCTAGCAATTTTCTAACAGTGAATTTCATCAGCTTGGCTCTTAACATGTATAACAACATGGGTTTGGAGAGAAACAGTGACACGACAGTGAAAATATGTTCTTCAGAAATGTAATAAATTAAATATCCCAACCACATTTCCCCTACTTGTATGGAGACTAAAAAATAAAGCACACATACCAGCCAAACATAACATTCAAACCACCTTGTACTGCTAAGGCTCTGACCCATCGAGACATGGACTCCACAAGACCCCAGAAGGTGTCCTGAGGTATTTGGTACCAAGACACTGGCAGTGATTCTCCATGTACTGCCTCCATGAATCAAACTTTTACAGCATTTAGCAGATGCTCTTCCTTACGTAAGATACAATCCAAGCAGTTGTGGGCCTTGCACAGGGACCCAAAATTGACAGCTTGGCAGAGATGGGATTTGAACTCTGAAGCCCTTTTCAAACACGGTCCAGTGCCTTAACTACTGAGCCACCTAATCAGGATGTTCAGTCAAAGCTTTCCTCCCACTGAAGAAACTCCTTGTCAAGTTCCCCAAACCGTTCTTGGAAATAGGAAACACTGTTCCCATCAAGGGCTCTGCAACAAAGTTTAGGTTGGTGATACATGTCAAAGTACATCCACACAAAACCAGGACCCGAGGATTCCCAGCAGAGCATTGCCCAGTCCATTCTATGTCAGTGTCGTTTACTTCACCTCTTAGTGGTGTTAATGTTTTTGTCATGTCAATGTGCACTTTGTCACCAATTCCTGGTCGGTGGGAAAAAAATGCATAACGTTATACCTTCGGATGTACGACAAAAATTCAGCTTAATGCTGCAGTCTTGAAATCATTAATACCAATTAATCTTGACCTGACAAGCCTTCGCTTACACCAGAAGATGCAACTAAGAGAGAGGAAGAGGGGACAGATGGAAGAGGAAGATGAGATTAGAAAGGAAGGGGAGAACAATAGGGAGCATGTGGGGTCAGTCACACAGCCCTTAACCAAATCCAGGTGGACAACCACCTTCGGCTACCTCTTCACACAAAGTGGGTCACAACGTCCATAAGGGATGAGATGATTTGAGGGAGGAAGTGATACTGCGTTTCTACTTTTTTAAAGTAGCCTTTACTTGTACACTTGTACTGTCTGTATGATTTTTTGTTGTAGCATTATATCTTTGGAATGATGTAATTAACTTCTACTGTTTAGGGACCAACTAAATGTCCACACAGTGTCAGAATTTTCCAGTCGGTCTTAAAATTGGAATAAATTATAATAACAAAATTGGCAAAGACACTGTAAAGTACTGCATAATGTTTGATATTACAGTATAGAGTACTGTACTGAACATTCATGACCATATTTTCCTTGATAATTTTTCCAGATTCCTTTGGTAATTGCTTATTTATGATCTGTTACAGGCAATATGGCAGCATATTATTATTGTTTTGTTGCTCTTTAGTGCAGTGTGCTGTGCTTCGTCTGCCCTCCTCCTATCACACTTCACAGGTTGATGTGTTTGCAGACTTGTGTGAATTACTTGTGGCTGTGTGCTTGACTTGTGTGTTTGTCACGTTGCCTGTCCCGTTGTAATTTTGTTCAAATACTATTGTAGTACTGCTTTGTTTGGCCTCCCACTGGTTCACATTCACTCGTTGAATCTCAGTTTCATCTGGCTGATTTTTTATACAGTTCATAATAATGCGTTATAGGCTCCCATCAAACAAAAGTAACAGGTCCATTTAAGGTCCTCTTATGTGTTATGTCTTTCTCCTGGACAGTTTCGAAACAGTAAGTCACTGTATTTTCTATTATTATTGTGAATTTCCATTAATTAAAAAAAAAACATGGGTTTGGGAATGTGTTTTGTTTTCAGAGATATATCTGGCACATTTATGTGTGAAAACACAGTTTATATTTACATTATGGCAAGCTAAAAAGACTTTAGGACTATGGTCATGTCTAGCCAACATGCATTTTGTCGACATCCTCTTTCGTAGCATGCAATGAGAGCATTAAATGGTGCAAACCTGTAATTATTTGATACAAACGCAGCCATTGAACTTGTCCTGTTCTTGTATTATTTTAGCCAATCCAGACCTTCCTTTATTGTAAAACTCAGCACTATTTAATTGTACTGCAGTACTGCAGTATCAAAAGAAAATGAAACACAATAATCACTGCAGTGGCTCAGCAGATTATCAGTCCCAAGAACAAAGTGTTCTTGCCCAACTCATTTAAGCATTTTTTTTCTCATCTAGCACAGTGAGTGCATGATTACTACTTAGACGGTGAGTTGTATCAGGTTCATGGAAAACACTAAAACATGCAGGGCAGCAGTACTTTAGGACCAGGCATAATCTATTAATGTTGTCATTGTTGGATATATGAGTTGTTATTTACATTTACAACATTTAGCAGACGTTCTTACCCAAATGAGGCTTACAAGGTTTTTTTTAGTTGTCTTACAATCCAAGCAAAAGTGGGTAAAAGGACTTGCTCAAGAGCCCAATAGAAGCATCCTGGCACAGGTGGGACAGTCTTCTCCCGTGGTAATGCCAACTACCAACTCAAACCGCCAACTGAATCTCCATTATGGCAACAACAACAGATGGCTTTGCTTCTTTCCTAAGCTTTCATTAACATACATTAACAATAGAGAAGAATGATCAAATGAAATCCAGCACATGAAATCTTCCAAAAAAGTATGATATGCTGAAGAATTATTAAGAAAAAAAAAGTCTCAGGCCTTTGAGTTCCACTATGCACCCAAGAGCCAGTCTTTGATCTTTTTGCTTAGTAGACTAAATCCCTAAGCAAAGCTACAGCTTCAGAGTCAAATTTTATTATGTGGAGGGTTAAGTACAGGTTGCAACATCATACTATTCCCTAAGACAAATTGTCATAATTCTGTTCATTTTCAACTTTGAACACATTAACTTAAGGTAATAGGCTATGAAGCTGAAGATCCAGGGTTCAAACCCCACATCCGTCTATCCACCATAGAGGTACATGACATTTCTGCAGCTTTCGGATCAGTAACCTGCACGGTTGCCAGGTGCGCATATTTTTTAAGAACTTAACTCACTTTTTCCAGTGACTTTATTAGGGGGGAATGTAAAATTATTTTGGCAAATAACTATTTAAATATATCCAGACCGGTACGGTTTTACTGGCATAGTAGCTGAGTAATCAGCTATAATATGGAATGGCATGCAAAATGCAGCTGACACTGAAAACTTCACATGGTGCAATTAAACCACCATATTGATTTGCAGCAGTGACAAGAGTATTAATTCATTATCTTCAACTTAATCCACACAGGGTCGCGGGCCAGCCGGTGCTCGGCAACTCTGGGCAAAAGGGCAGTAACAACCCTAGACGGGGAGCCAATCCATCGTAGGGCGCACACACACAGTTACACACCAAGGGCCACTTTTAGAGACACTATTTAACCTAGCACACATGTCTTTGGACTGTGGTAGGAAAACGGAGTACCCGGAGTAAACCTACGCAGACACGGAGGGCATGCAGACTCCACACAAAAGGACCCAGGCCGCTCTACCCTGGAATTGAACCTGGGACCTTCTTGCTGTGAGGTTGCTGTGAGGTTTTTGCTTGCACCGAGCCACTGCGCTGCCCACAAGAGTATTTATTGTTGTAAATAATAACGGGTCAAAATGAAGAAGATGCAGTGTTTTTAGACCCCAATTAATAACAAAATAATACAACGAAAGTTCTTTTTTTTTTAAAGACAACAATACTATTGCTATAATTTAGGAATATCCAAATTTTAGTATCAGCTTTTATAGGTCCTGTTTGTTTCTCAATGAATAAGATTTCAGGTGATCACCTAAAAACCCTGTTTAGCGAAATTGTTTGCAAAAATCTGTTTTGGAATTCATCAATGGAGTTGCTGTTGTAAATGTAGATATGTTGTCTCTTATTTTTTTTTTTCAAGAGCTGTATTTCCCACCCACTTTCATATGAACGCTGGCAGCTCGGAAACGTGAAGCTGCCACTGCATCTTTTCCAACTGCTGATCAGACAATGTAACAGAGCAGCTGAACACAGTTGGAGGAAGGTGTTAATGACGTTCTTTTACATGAGCTCACAGACTCCTGTTATAGTCTAGTGTTACTGTTTGACAGGGCAGCTACATGTTGGACTCCATATACTGCTCGAAATTAAACTTAGCTACCTTTACATAATAGGTATGCATAGTTATGCTATCTAATGTGAGCGAAGCCTATTCATGGTTAAGTTGAGATACGAAGAAATGTCACATGCACAACACAGAACTGAAAGGTGTGCAAAAGTGAAGTTCAGCAAGAATACGTATAAGTAAACAACTTGTAAAATAGCTGTAAAATTATTTGGCGGTGATTAGCAGATTAGGCAATGATTGTTGGCTAATTTAATAAGCGTACATGCCTTCTGGGATCAGGGTGGAATTAGTTCATTACAGCATTTCTGGGGGTGTTTTGCATACAGCACATTGTTACTCATTTTAATTGCTTCCATTTGACACGTACAACGGTAACAACGTTAACAACTGAATCGGGTTGGCTTGTCAAACCGCAGACAGAAGATTTATTCTCCAACGGCAGAGCAGATGGAGCGATTGAATGTGTAGCTCAGTGGGAAGAAGGCCAAGACCTTCTGGTTTTTAGGTTAAATCGACTGGTAATAGGAGATGAAGTGACAGGAGGCATGTTATGGTACAGAGTGCGCAAGGCTGTCAGTGGGAGCGTAATAGAGAGAAGCTGATGAGCAGACTTGTAAACCATGCGACCTAGAAACGGCTCTCAAATTCAGACTTAAAGGTTCATGAATCATACGCAACAAGCTGCCACTCGCTGCGAGAACAAAGGCTTTTACTGTCTCCCAGAGCTTCAAGGCACTAAGTACCATTTGTGATTGAAGATTTTTGATGGCAACGTACGTTAACAAAAAAGCAGAAAATAATATTTGTGATGCAAATCCTTGAACAATGTATTTGTTCAATACCAGTGGCAGGGGTGGACAAGAATTGAATATAATTGCTGCACGAGTTGCAAGTTTCTCAGTGCACTTCAAAGTGTAACATTTTAAGCCAATGCACTACGGGCGATGACAGCAGCTATGTAAAGTGTCACAAAACTTCTGTGTAAGCACAAGTTTCCAGACCTTTATTATCCACAAACGTCATAGCCAAACAGCTGCTGTGAAACAGGGCCATCATACTGTCATCCATACTATGGCGGTGCCTGAAAGCTTGTGAACACAGGAGTAGATAACGAGAACAAAGCTAAACAAATGAGGAGGCAAAATATTAAACTTGTTCTTTTATGTACTGAGAAGAATAATCCATTTTTACATATCTATGAGTGAACCTCTAGGATTAGCAGTTAATTTGAAGGAGAAATCAAATTGAAGGAGTGGTTATCAATCAATGGCATGACATGATCAGGTGCGAGTGTGTGCCGTGTCATATTTATAGAGCGGGGATCTATCAAAGTCTAATACAACATGTTTGGATTGCATCATGGTACGAACAGGGGAGTTTTTGGAGGACCAAGGGAAAATAGTTGGCTGGAAAAGGAAAAAGTGTTTGGACTCCACCATTCCACAGTCAGACAGCTTGTGTATGAATAGAAAACATTCAAGACCATTGCTGGTGCACCCAAAGTAGTGGATCAACAAAAATCACATCAAGAACAAGCATACAATAGTTTATGTGGTCACAAAATAATCCTGTATAAGAAACTAACGGCCTATCTCACGGCGGCTAATGAGTCCATCATCAGGTAAACACTGAACGACATTGCTGTGCATGACAGGGTTTAATGGAATAAGCTCTTTACAAAAGAACACATCTGCCCGTCATGTGACACATGGGTAATCCAGAAGGCTCCTGGTATACCTTTTACAAATAGAGGAGACCACAATTTAACATTTTGCGTTACTCGTAAGGCAATGTGCATGACGAAAAAAAAATATGGCATTCTAGCGGAATAATCTTAGCCAATATTTGAAACATAGTGCTGATAGTATTATGGTTTGGGACTGTTTTGCTGCCTCTAGACCAGGACTATTGTTGATGGTACAATTAATTCTGAATTATGACAAAGTGCTGTTGCAAGACAACCTTCACAAGTTCTACAAAGAACGGGGGCAGCACAGTGACCTGAGAGTGGCACCGCTGCCTCACAGCGAGAAGGTCCCGGGTTCAATCCCAGGGAGGAGCGGCCTGGGTCCTTTCTGTGTGGAGTCTGTATGTCCTCCCCGTGTCTGTGTGGGTTTACTCCAGGTACTCCGGTTTCCTCCCAAAGACATGTTAGGTTAATTGATTACTCTAAATTGGCATTGACTTGTGTGTGAATATATTCGAATCCGGTTAATGGGACCACATCGGGACGCGATCATTTTGGTCCTAATAACCGACAGGTCCGATTAAAACGAACATGCCCTATGTTACAAGACGGGACGTGCTATAATTTATGTAACATATTAAATGTTTATT
>JAUZST010006814.1:0-14598 GCA_034779995.1 Parotocinclus haroldoi
TGTGTGTGTGTGTGTGTGTGTGTGTGTGTGTGTGTGTGTGTGTGTGTGTGTGTGTGTGTGTGTGTGTGTGTGAGTACCATGTATGTATTACATTGTGGGGTTTTTACATGGTGGGGACGCCTTGCTGGTCCCCATGAGGAAAAGTTCTAAAAACTGTAACTTGCTCTTAAAAAACAGAAGAGTCAAAGGATTTGCTTTAGGTTACTAAGGTAGTTATGTTATGTGTAGGTGTTATTGACCCAATGAAAGGTCCCCACAATGACAGAGATAGATTGCATGTACATGCCGTCTTTAGGAATGCCTTTATAAGTTTCAGTGTACGTTAAACAAGGGAAATCACCCACACAGTAGCTATCTAGGAACTCATTAATCCCTGTTAGATTCAGTTTGGTACAGCATTACCAAACATCTCCGCTCTAAAGCCTCTTGGGAACCTGATTTACAAGCTGTCTTAATAGCCAGGTTTTGTGAATCAACATTTCTGCAGCTCACCCATGATGTGGTCAGCCTTAATAGCCCTGAAGCGAACGGAGAAGCCAGAGCCTGACACGCTGAAATCAGATGTAAACTGGAGCCTGGAGGTGTTGGATTGGATGAGCAACGGGGTCGGAGGCTTGCTGCCACAGAATCGCCCTGATTTAAACAGCAGATAGGGTAACAAAGCAGAAGGTCACTGTTCAATGTCAGCACTGTCAAAAAAAACGTAATCTTAGGTAGGTTGCAGTTTTTTGAAGCTTGCGCCCTTGGCGGTGAAATTCCTCCAGATTATGAAAATTCATCTGCAATCACCAGAACATCTTGGAAACACCAGGTGCACCAGTTCGTCCGGCCCAAACATTTCTAACATGCCAGACACTGGGAGAACATACCAAATTCCATACAGAATATAACCAGAGGGTCAAACCTGACTTGCTCCCCTCCCCTAAGCCACCTTGAATATTCATATAAAAGGTACATTTATGCATTTCTGTCCAAGTCCTCCTCACCTATGGGTAAGCCTTGATCAGTAAACACAGTGAGATGATCGTTGTGGCACAGAGGGTGGTCCTCTAAGTCCAACTTCAGAAACTCTAGAAGAATTCTATTACTGCCTGGCACACTGATGGACCAGGAACACACCCTATGCACAAAAAGCAGCAGATACGTTTCAGTCATCCTAAATATATTGTGAATGAATGCTGCTGCAAGGACACAGAAGCAATGCTAAAGACTTACTCGTTATTTCTGTAGTTTTGGCCTGGAATAGATGGGTGTCTTAGATGTCCTTCAGAAACTGTTTGAACTTCATCTCCCATGCTGCACTGGGAGCCTCCATTTCCTACTATAGGTCATCCAACATGTGACAGCTTTAGACTAAGGAGTTAAACTTGCGTGAAAACTCCTTACAATGAGAAACAAACCATTCTGGAGTAACCATGTGGTGAACCCAACGACATTGGTGAACAGTGCAGGTGAGTTTCTTCTATTCGGAGGTTTCATCTTGTTGTTGATCCAGCTGCGTCCGCAACCTTTGCCCCAGGATGTGATCCCAACTACCACCCATTGGCCATCGGCCCGAGGGCAGACCAGAGGACCCCCTGAGTCCCCCTGCAGCACATATACCGTACAATATCAGTGAAGTTATTTAACACTGCAGCAAATCAGCAGGTAATATGTTGAAATGGTTATGATTTTTGAATGATCTGTTCCAGCTTTAACATATTTGATCGTAATTCTGGGGAATTGAACCCTTCAGTCATGACAATTCAAATACAATTCTACAATCATCCCTATTCCCAAGAAAAGCACAGCCAAGTTACTCAACGACTTCAGACCTGTGACTCTCACCTCCTTCGTGATGAAAGCTATGGAGAGGATTGTCAAACACCACATCATAGTGGCCACAAACTCACGGATGGACCCTCTCAAGTTTGCTTACCGCACGAGCAAGGGCTTTGGCGATGCCAAGGTATTCATCATGGACATAATTCAAAAACACATGGAGCCCAAATGCTTCAGTCAGACTCCTGTTTGCAGATTTCTTTTTGGCTTTCAACACCCTCCAGCCTCGTTTACTTGCACACAAGCTCTCATCCCAATTTCACCTGGAGGATCAGCTCATTCTATGGCTATTGGACTTTCTAACCCACAGATCACAGAGAGCGCTGGTCAACAATGTCTACTCCAGCCTACAATCCAGTCCACTGGCTCTCCTCAGGGCTGTGTCCTCTCCCCACTACTCTTCATCCTATACACTGATGACTGCAGATCTATGCAAGCCAACTCCCTCTTGATCAAGTATGCCGATGACACAGTTCTTCTATCTATGTTGTCGGGTACATCACAGTCCCATGGTCCAGGCGTTTGTGGACTCATGGATTCGTGTCTTGAACTAAACGTCAATAAAACCAAAGAGATGGTGATTACCTTCTCCAACAAAAACACTGAGCAGGTTTTATCCACCACCACCTTAACACATGGCATGCCTGTTGAGCTAGTGGAGGAGTACAAATGCCTGGGTAACATTTTCGACAGCCGCCTGAAATTCTCAGCCAATACGGAGGAGATTCTCAGGAAATGTCATCAGAGACAGTACCTTCTCAGGAAGCTCAGCCCTTTTGGTGTTAATAAAAACATCATGCGGACATTCTACTACTCTTTCATCCAGAGTATCATCACCTTCTCCATCACCTGCTGGTTTCATTCAACCAGCCTCGAGAAGAGGAACCGGCTACAGAGCAGCATCACTACCTGTGAAAAAATTATTGGACTACCACTCAGAAACCTGTCTGCACTGTACGAACATTTAACACGTGGGCTAGCACTCTGGATCACCCAGGACCCCTCCCACGCACTCTACTCTGCGTTTGAGTGGTTGCCTTCAGGCCGAAGGCTACGGTGTCCAGGGTGCAAGACGCAGAAGAAAAGGGCGACCTTTGTACCCAGAGACGTCCAGCTCCTAAACTCAGAGCTATTCTATTTAAACACTACCTCATAATATCAACGGACTAACTGGGAACTCTTAGTACAGCTTTACCTCAGTTTATCTATACATTTTTACCCATACAATCGCGCACACACAAATACACACACATTGACTGTGCCTCCTACCTCAATGCAAATTGCACTCCGATATTAATATTTATCTCTAACATTCAATCATTTATGTCTTGTAAGTCACTTTAAAGCTGTCAGTCACTTTATAGCCTGTAAAGCCACTTTAAAACTTTGCATCTTGTCATTGTTGCTCTGCGTGCTTTCAATTGGCCCTAGGGGATGAAAAAAGTTTTCTGAATCTGAATCTGAAAATAGAACATGGCTCATATGTTCACTCTCTTTCTGATCTTCTTAATCTTGGCCAGTGTCACAGGACAGCCGGTGCCTAACCTACAGCATAGAGAGCAAGGTGGGAACAACCTCCACAGGGGACCAAGCCATTGTGCAGAACATACTCTCACAGACTGGGGACACTAGGGACACATTAAACTGTTGATGAGTAAAACCATATGGACATGAAAACTCCACACAATCCACCTGGAGATTAAGTCCTGAAGTCCAGGACATTCTCGCTATGAGGTGCTACCCACTGAGCAGAAATAAAGAAGAAATAAATATATTTCTTTTCACCCGAAATCATACTCTGAATTTTGAATTTCAAATATTCTCATGCAAGCAGCACGTATTTTAACCCCCCTCCACCTCCGCCACCACTTGAGGGAGTTTGGGTAGGGAATCACGTGGCGAGAGTGATGAGTGCTGGAAAATGTAGTGAGGAAAAGCCGTGTTTTAAACATCTTCAGTATAGACTTTCTTGTGATCTACACAGTTTAAGTATATTAAACTCATTTTACAATCAATTCAACTTACAATGGATTTGTTGAATTGTATCCCCACAGTTTCATGCTGCACCTGGCATGAGTGACTGTTAATAGACTATGTGTTTCTAACCCATAAGTAACTACATTTTCTCTTTTCTATATGAGCTTATGTGCCTGTACCAGCGCCACACAATTAGATGTTTCTCCACCTTAGCGTCACTCTACTGTCCTTCATTAAAAGAAACCAGTCCCACCAGAGTGCAGGAACTCCCTCCATCATTTAGTTATTAGGAGACGATGTGCCTCTAATAACTTACCGCTGAGGACTCATTATCGTAAATCTATTTTGTCATTTATTTAAAATTTTATTACTAATTCGATTGTATTATTCACTTAATTTTAATATTAATACAACCTAATTATTTCAATTAACATCTAGGCCTCCCAAGGAGGACGGGTCCCTTTTTGAGTCTTGGTCCTCCTAAGATTTCTTCCTTCAATATTCATGGAGTTTTTCCTTTCCACTGTTGGCTTGAGCCAGTGTCCGAAAGAAGTACGAATTAGGCATTTGGCGCTTTCACTTGAATAACAAAACTTTCAGAACAACCAAGTAAAACCCCCAAGATCTACTCTGTACGAGTGCATATGATGACCCCAGGCTGGCTAGGGTCCCAAGAGAGTACAGACAAGCTTATGCCAAAATATTTTTGAGACTATTTTTGAGGCCTAAATGCTAAAATCGAGCTCCTGGAAGTGGGTTTATTTACCTGGCAAGCATCTTTGCCTCCTCTCTCTGGTCCAGCACAGATCGCTGTAAAGTTCTTCAGTCCTGGTCTGAGAATCTGTAGGACATGTTTGCAAATGGCTGGATCGATCAGGTCTAACTGCACCTGATGAAGAACTGGAGCCATGGAACCTCCTGAGAACATGAAGAATCAGCAAACATGACAAAAAGAAAGAATATTTTGAACAATGTATGGTTTCTGAAGAATGTACAAAATTACAGCATTAAATACAACCACTTACGCTCTTTCATCCTGCCCCATCCAGCAACAGTGCATGTGGTCTTTGGTGGAAAGATCTCACCGGGAAGAGGGAGACATACAGGCTGAACGAAGTCACCTGCCAGTGATGAACTCTGATGAGTAATAATACCAATCCACATTCTAGTAGTTACTACAGCATAATTAACTCCAGCTTTGCCCAATATGTACTCTGTCATTAAAGTCTGAGTCTGAGCAAGTTTATAGGAGTGTACAATAGTGTTTCAGCACTAAGTGTGGCAATAGTTAACTTGCTGAAGTGGATGCGTGTCTGCAGCTCCAACAGGGCGATGTCATAGTTCATGGGCAGTATGTGTTGGAACTGCTCATGGATTATCACTCTCTTCACACCAAATCTCTGCTCTCCTCGATCCAGGACCCTCTGATCATAATCAGCCACCACAGCCTGGATACTGCGAAGGAACTTTCTACAGAAAATCCCACATTCAATGGTATTATACACATTGACAAAGCATACTTAATATGTAATATACCCTGCCAAGGAAGTGTTAAAATCTTGTGGAGAAATTCCTGGGAAACCCTTGCTGCGCTTGGGCGAGCATTACCCTGCTGAAAAGTGCCAGTTGGAAGCCCTGACATGGAGCAACGCATGTGGCCACAGGATGTCCTGTACATATTGCTGATTTGTTAGTGTCCCTCGTATCACTACTAGGAGTATCACTACTGTCATATGCGATCACTTCCCAGATCGTCACACCAGAAGTTGGGGCAGTATGTCGCTCTGCAGCAAAGGCAAGATCGAAGCGCTCTCATCGTGGCCTCTGGACTTGAGCTCAACCAAAGTCAGATCCAAAATAGAACCAGGATTTGCCACTAAAGGCGACACGGTTCTAGTCTGTATTCTAATAGTATTAGTCTTGTTAAAGACACCCCTGCAAACAAAGGTGAATGTCAAGACACAGAATGGGTGCCATGACAACAAATCTTCTTCTGATAAGTGCCTAGAAATGGTCTAGATGGAGGATTATAAGGTTGTGGGATCTGCTCATTCATGTCAGTGGATCAAACTATTCTCTCTACTGGTGGTCTGTGTAGGCCGTCCAGGGCCTATATGGACACCCATCCTGTTTTTCTCCATTTAATGTTGCAGCCCTATCAAAGTCTATCAACTGGATAAAATGTCTAGTCGTCAGTGAACTCTCATCATGAGGTAAAGTACCCAAAAGTAGTCTCTTATTGCCTTTATGTAGACAGCTGGAGATATGTTCAATTCAGTTCAATTCAATTTTATTTATATAGCACTTTTTACAACGTAATATCGTCTCAAAGCAGCTTTACAAAATTACATAATCTTAAAAGGCCAATCCCAAGTTGAGCAAGCCCAGGGCGACAGTGAAAAGGAAAAACTCCCTAAAATGGTAGGAAGAAACCTTGGATGGACCAAGACTCAACAGGGGACCCGTCCTCCATGGGTGGCGGATTATGTCCTCTTATGTCCTCTTATGGTCTAATCAGACCACATCTGTAAAAAATTACCCCTGTCTGAGACAGAACTGCATGCTCAGTTATGCAACAACCAGACACTGAAATCTGGATGCAATTGATTTTTTTCAGTGAGTATATTACCTTGCCATTAACATCTCCGTGCAGTACTGTAATCATGATACACAGTGCAGTCTCTTACAGTTTTAATAATTTAAGCTCAATAATCATACTTACTATTATTATTATTATTTTATTACTATTATTATTATTATTGATAGCATTTACTTGCTGTCGGTGGAGAAACAATGAGCAGCGGTGAGAAGCCAGCAGTCTGTGAGTATCGCAGCTCCACAAAAATGAGACCCCTTAAACTTCAGAGACACCTGGGTAATCACAAGCACACACACACACACACACACACACACACACACACACACACACACACACTCAACTTTACAGCTTGATCCATCTCACTTCATTACATTGCATTTACAAATGACTTCATTAGGTTGCATTAGCTAAAAGCTACATGCCAGCCAGGGATGAGAGTCATACGGTGCCTGTGAGCCTCCAACTATCCTCAGATGATGATCAGAAGTGCTTTTAACTTGTGTGGAGCCACATTTTGTGCCTGAACAAGAGAGTAACCACATAATTTTCCGTGCTTTAATTTGCATGTATAGAGTGGTGCTTGAACCAGTTTGTGCACCCTTTAGAATTTCTGTATTTCTCCATAAATAGAACTTAGCTCATCAGATCCTAAAAGCATAGGCCAATTAGAGAAATTAGAATGTGAATTACAAAAGTCGCACTTTATTGATTTTATTGAGGGGAAAATCCAATACTACATATCTCTGAGTAGCGTCAATGTCCTTCAGTTGCTTGGAAGTTACCCTTGAGTCCATTGCGAGCTTGCAGACTATTGCACACCTTGCGCTTGCAGTGATCATTGGTTGTACAAATCTGTCTAACTGTAGCGTTGTGGAGTCCGAATTCTTTAGAGTTGGTTTTGTAACCTTTTCCAGCCTGATAAGTTGGAGTTTTTCCTGAGGCCCTCGGAAATCTCCTTTGCTTGTGACGGTGCTACATTTGCGACAAACGTTGCTAGATCTTTGATAGATCAGTGTTCTGTAAGTACAACAGGGCTCCCGCTCAAACCCGATTGCCATCTCATTGGTTAAAAAAAACACCTTTGTACCTTAAAAAATTTCACCTTCAGAATACCTGCCAATCTGAACAGTTCACATACTTTTGCCACTGACCAATATAAATCATGAGATCATTCTCCTCAATAAATGAATGGCTGACTATAATATGTTTGTTTCATTTGTTTAATTTGGTTTTCTTGACTTTATTTTATGACGGTCGTTTTTATACAGAAATATAAAAAACTACTAATGGGCTCACAAACTTTCAAGCCACTGTAACTGTGAATGCGTAAAAAGCGCGATGTTCTTACCACTCAGAAGGTTAGTGAAGCTGATGTGTGAATGACACAGAAGACAAAGGAGAATTGCAAAGGTCCGGAGAACCGAGAGAGCCATCCTGTATCCTGACTGTTGGGGTGGTAGAGTGGTACAGGGAGGGCAGCCGATTCCCATGGCTCAGTCTGTTGGATTACACCGTTACACGTCTCCAGGAAGCGAATGTTAATGCCTCCAGAAGCAACATCTACACGTAAACAACAGTGTTGTCTCATTGCAGTTACGTGTGCATGTTAAATCCATTGCGGCCTCTTTTTCAGTCCAGTTTATAAGGGGAAAGGAGTTTATTCTGCACTGGTTTTACAGTGCACCACACTGGAAGACAGGAAGCTGTACAGTAGTTAAATTCCCTGACAATAGATACGTTGCTGGGAATTGCATCAGGAAACACACCGGGAGAGATGTTCATGAAGGTCAAAGATGATCCGCTTTGGATTTAGAAACCTCAGCACATTCCATTTTCCTCAGTTCAAAATCAAGGGCCTACGGTACAACTGTGCTCATCCAAATTCTGTGTACGTCCCAGTACCCTAGAAAGGCCCCTGGCAGGTATTAACATTCGTTGTTGTTAAATGCATTTGGGCCCACAAACATCGTTTCATTTTTGGTCAAGTCGCTGATTTAGTACACAAACAGAATGTACTGATACCGATACGGGTGCATCACAAAAGCAGAGAGTCACTCATACACACCGTTCTCATGTGAAGACACTGTTCCTTAATGTTCCCTGACCTTCAAATGTAGCATCCTCAATCCCGTCCGACATTTAGGCTACAGAGTTCCAACACCTGCTGAACTATTTTAGTACTGCAAAATGTTTGATACAGATACAAAACAAATAGCATGTCATTTCAGTGTACGTCTGTGTTGTGCTTTAGTATTAGACCAGGCAGGAGTTTCTGTTGCAGCACTTAGGGTTGTATAAATAATACTTTAAGGTGCGCGAGTTCTGTTCTGTGTGCGTGAGAGTTCTGTGTGCCTGTGCTTTCAGAATGACGAAAAAAAGCTGCACAGTAAGTAGAACAAAGAAATCCAGTTTGCTGCGCAAGCACAACGTTCTTCACCGTAAATAGTAGTATCATGATGGCATAAGACTGCTGGGGCCCAGAAGGTTTAAGTGCAATTTGAGCACAGGAGAGCAAGGAGTGGGCAGGTGGGATAAAGTGCTGTGGCAGAGTGCAAAGCAGCTGCACGTGTGTTAGTATGATCACATTGGAAGACAGAGAATATAAGAGAGAGAGAGAGAGAGAGAGAGAGAGAGAGAGTTTGGTTTAGTATTAAGCTTAAAGTTATAGTTAGGGTTAAAGATAGGAAATAATGTACATAATGATGTGCTTGCTCTAGATGAACCGATCTGCTCTTCATGTTAAGAGTGGCATTAGCTGTTCTGGGAGTAAATAATGATCAGCTGATTGTACAACCATACCCAAGAGCACTCTGGAGTGATGTTGCCTGGCAACACCAGTAATCCACCTCAGCATTTCATTCTAGGCCTCAGGAAAACCTGAGAATATTGCTCAAGCTCCACACAGCAGGTCAGATCATTTAGGTAAAGGCAAAGTGTATGTGGCAATAACAGTGCTACACTGCTGGAAAAATGGAATGTGGAGGTTAGTACTACGATAGCTCACAATGAGGGTGCAAATTAATGAGTGACTGTTTTTTTGTTTTTTTTTTACCAGTTAAACAAGTTTAGCGTTCGTAGAGTACAGTCATGGTCAAAATTGTTGGCATATCTGACATTTTTCCCAAAAATGAAGTATTTATCCCGGAACTGTATTGAAAATATATATGTTTTGTTACACATGTTTGTTTCATTTGTGTGTATTGGAACAACAGATATAAAAAAAAACAGAAAAAAGCCAAACGTGATATAGTTTCATGCAAAACTTCAAAAACGGAGCGGACAAAATTGTTGGCACTTTTTCAGAATCGTGGATAAATAAATCCCTTTGTTTGAAGCATGTGATGCTCGTTTAAACTCACCTCAGGCACGTGACAGGAGTGGGCAACATAAAAATCACACCTGAAACCAGAAAAAAAGGAGAGAAGTCGACTTAGTATTTGCATTGTGTGTCTGTGTGTGCGAGGAGAACAGAAAGAGGAAAAGTGAACTGTCTGAGGACTGAAGAACCAAAATTGTGGACAAATATAAACAATTCCAAGGTTACAAGTCCATCTCCAGAGATCTTGATGTTCCTTTGTTCACATTGTGCAACATAACCAAGAAGTTTGTGCCCATGGCACTGTAGCTACTCTCCCTGGATGTGGACGGAAGAGAAAATTGATTGGACTGTGGGATGAAACTGGAGTACACAGAGTAAACCAACGCAGACACAGGGAGGACCCAGGCCGTTGGGATTAAGCCTGGGACCATCTTGCTGTGAGGCAACGGTGCTACCCGATACTGATACACGAAGAACATGTGTTTTTTTCCACACATTAAACATGTCAAACATATCAATTTCAATACAATAATTAGTTACCTTGTGTGTTTAACGTGGTAGGAACTTCAGGCTCCTGCAGATAGTGTTGCAAGAGGATGATCAGGATATAAATACTTTTGGTGTGTGTGCCAGGATTCATAGACTGAGAAAAGCTGGTACAGTGCCCTGTCTTGTTCGATGTCTGGAAAATGAGTTCCAAAGCAGATTTAATAACTGATTACGTGGTCTTTTTCACTATGTGGCAGATAACTTGTTTGGGGCTTGTTTTTTGGGCTTATTTCCACAGACCTGGTTGCTTGTTTCTCTTGCGAGATTTGCCAACGCTGCTCTTTAAGCCTGTTCATTCTTTCTGCTTCCAGGATGACCATGAGAAGAAATGTTTGCTTACATAATTTTGTAAAGATAATCAACACCATGTCTGAAAGTGGCCATATTTGTTTTCTAGTACTTTTTAATGGTACTATGGTGCACATTTGAAAATGTAACATAACGGTGTGTTGTTATATAATATCATATATCACCATTTCGGCAGGACTTTAAAAGAAAACCTTGTAAATGAACTTTGTATTTTGGCGAGAAGGAAGTTCTGAAGAAGAGGTTGTGGGTGTCGGCTCTCGAGTTGAATTACATTGCCTGGCAACCCGCCTCATTCGCTTTGTGCGTGCTGAAGCTAAGCTAAATGCTAACGCTAGGGCTGAACTCGGACGTTATAGATAGAGGGAAGCATCAGTACAGGAGCAGAGCAGCACCGGTTGGAGCGCTTGAAGTCAGGACGCGCGTCGGGTGAAGATATCACCGAATTGCTCAGGTATGCGCCGCCTCTTCCAGGGCTGGAATCGGTGTGGTATTTTAGTTTGCTCGAAATGTCGCAGTTTGAAGAATTAAATGTGTGTTAGCTCCGTTAGCGGTAACGCAGCGCTCGGTTAACGCGAGTGCAGCCTGAAAGCGATGCCTGTTTGCTGCAAGCAATCACCTGGAACTTTTACCAAAAGTTTTCTTTCAGTATCTAACACGATTAACAATTTATTATATTACAAAATCCATCCCCACCTAACTGGTGTTTGCAGCTTGAAAAAGTTAAGATCGGTAACACGGAATTGACTCTTTCGATATATCGAATACAAGCGGTTTTCTGACACAGGATATAACACGATACTTGACGATATTTATCGTTTTGCAAGCTGCCCTAGAAGCTCAGCATCGTAGTAATGTACTCTCGAAAGCCTCTTATTTTTTTTTAGAATGTGCTCAGAAACTCAGTATATCCACCGTTACTTGCAAAACAAAAATCTAGCCAGTCAGGAAACGTTTTAATAATTCTGCCTTTATTTAAAGAAACGTTTCATGGTCTATTATACAGTTATGGCTCGCAATGGGGTCTAGAGGCTGCTGTAAGAAATAATTCTCCTCAGTCAGACACAGCCAGGAGTATCTGCATGAGATGTCTGAAGCTGTACCGGGACTCGAACCTTGGTGCAGTGATAAATTCCTGTAAGCAGAATGCGTAACCATTTCAAAAGTACAAATGCATAAAAAAATGCTATGATATGGCGGAGTAGTCTAATATGCGTTCCCATGACTAAGGTGACCTGGGTTGGAATTTTATTTGGACCTTTGGTTGAAGGTGCGTTTGAGGGAATAGAGGAATAGAGCAGCAACCCCAGCCGGCCCTGTAATGGACTGACGTCTAGGAAATAATAATAACTATGTGATGCAGGACTTGCACTCCCTGTAGACAGTTTTTTTCAGTTTTAATTTGTCCAATATTGATGAATCTGTGGGTTGTAACTGACCAGTGGGATTCTCAGCAAGTGTATACCATAACCTAAACTTTAGCCGAAGTGCCTAACAGACTCCGACATTATTGCCAGGAGATTTAGCTAATTTTGGGCTTGTTTCCATAGACCTGGTGCTTGTTTGGTCCATGGGATCTGGCAACCCTGGAACTAATCGCAGCGTTTGTAAAATGGCTACGAGACGCATTTGGGGAGACTCCGAAATGCAGTGTATGCTGTAGGAAATGAAGAATTGAATTCTAAAAGTTTGTGAGATTATTGGCTGGTTGTTCCCTGAGTCACGTAAACTCGTATCTTTCAGTGTCAGCTTACTTAAAGGCGTGTAAACTCGTTAATCGGATTACTGACAACATCTGATGTTCTGCAGCTACCAGATTATTAAATGCATGTAAACACAAAGTCAAATTTATTCCGATAGCACTTTTTACAATGAGCATTGTCTCAGCTTTACAACATTATATGATCTTAAAAGGCCAGTCTCAAATTGAGCAAGCCTAGGGCGACAGTGGCAAGGAAAAACTCCCTGAATATAGAAGGAAGAAACTTTGGGAGGACCAAGACTCAAAAAAGGGACCCGACCTCCTTGTGTGGCCAGGATGTTAATTGAAATAATTATGTTGTACTAATAGTAAAAGTAAGTAAATAATACAATTTAAATGAATAGTACAATTTTAAGTAGAGGCCATAGTTATGGGTCCGCTATAGGGCCAAGCTGTTCAGTAAGTTATCAGCATTAGGCTTTTTGTGAGCAGTGTAGTTCGTTAGTTCGAATGCTATTTCACATTTGACTTGGCGTGTGTGCTGCGTCCAGTTTGTGCAGAAGATTGACTTTGTCATGTCACAGGAATGAAGTAAAACTACCTATTGGTATCTATAAATGCACTTCATTCATGTACTTCTGTCTCCTCTGTATATTTAGAGAGTAAGGGCGTCAAAGGAGAAGCATTTCTAGACGACTTGTACTAGGGCCCAAACAGAATTTCGAGGGCCACAGCTATACCCCTATACCTGCTGGTCAGTCGGGGGCACAACCATACAGATAGAAAAAGCCTGTTAAACACTAACTACATTTTTAGATAGAACACAAGTGGGCATTACTCTGCCATGGATGAGAAATAAAGAACAAATAAATTTATTCTCATTTATTTATTAATTGCTTTAATTAAATGTATAGCCATGAGTTGTCGTTACCTGATCTGCGTTTAAATATTAAACATGATGTCAATCCGGTAGCTCGGCTGCCTCACAACAAGAAGGTCCCGGGTTCGATCCCAGGGTGCAGCGGCCTGGGTCCTTTCTGGGTGGAGTCTGCATGTCCTCCCCGTGTCTGCATGGGTTTACTCCGGGTACTCCGGTCTCCCCACAGTCCAAAGTGTGTAAGGTTAATTTGTGTCTCTGAAAAAGTGGCCCGTGGTGTGTGACGGCGTGCATGAGCGATGGAGTGTGTGCGCACCCTACGATGGATTGGCACCCCGTCTAGGGTTGCCCTTGCACCCAGAGTTGCCGGGTGGATTAAGCAGAAGAGAATGAATGGATGATTGATTGAATGAATGAATATAAATATCCATAACTCCATGGAAAACACCAAAGAAACTGGCGACTGGCTTTTGGAAAATGCTCGAGCATTATGGGAAGTGTAGTGCCTGCAGCGAATTTTTGTGGCTTGTCCTGTAGTTCTGCTCAGCAGTGCAGGATAAAATTGACATTTTAGAGTTGACATTTTAGTGGGGCACAGTAACATTTTACCGGGGGTTTGGAGTCGCCCCTGCTTTATAGGCTGACTGTAGGAATAAATGTCAGTTTGCGATGGAGCTGCAATTATAAAAACCTTTATCTGCTTATTCTGCACCATTGTACGTTATATTTGATCTTATCAGTTTTAGCCTGTAATTGAGTTAAATGGGGCACCTAATGGAGTACTCTTCTCTGAGCAATTAGAACTATTCTATGATTATATAGCTATATTGATATTAAATCTTCAAGGCACTCCTCTCTAATCTTGTCTGTGTGTGTAAACTCCGAAGAACTAAGTATAGTTTTTACAATGTATGAAATCATCTGAAACTTCAGAAAGAACTAGATTATGAGCTCTACTTACTGTAGGATAGGCGGAGAGAAACTTTATCTTTCTCATCCCTGTGTGCCGTGGAAATGTGTGTGTTTGGGTCGTGTCTGGGAAAGAGACATGATCAATGATTAAAGATCATCTGAACATTAGTTACATTTATCGACAAACATTCTAACAATTATAATAGGAAATAAAATCTGTCTGTTAACTCCAGACACGGGGCCATAAACATCTCATCACCTCATCACCCAACCAACACTGTGTAGCCATGAGCAGAGTTGAGAGTGCGCGAGAGTCGAGAGTGCGCGAGAGTCGAGAGTGCGCGAGAGTCGAGAGTGCGCGAGAGTGCGAGTGCGCGTGCGAGAGAGTGTGTGAGAGATAGGAATTGTAGTTCTGTGCTACTCCCCTTTATTCTGTTCTCTAATGATCAGGACCAGCATAGTGTGAGAGTGAGTGTGAGAGTGAGTGTGAGAGTGAGTGTGAGAGTGAGTGTGAGAGTGAGTGTGAGAGTGAGTGT
>JAUZST010006815.1:0-14597 GCA_034779995.1 Parotocinclus haroldoi
TATATAATGTATGTATATATGTGTGTGTGTGTGTGTATATATATATATACATACATACATGCATGCATACACACACACACACACACACACACACACACACACACACATCTTTACAGTCCTCGTTACACCAGTTTACAGTGGTGTTTATTTAAATTTTTACATCTAGGAAATTCAGGAATTGTTTACAGCATTATAAAACTGCAAAACACCCAGCTTTCATATGCTACAGTGGAACGTACTCACGAGGATGCCAAGTTGACCCTCTTACAGTCTGAAGAAGTTTGATCAGGAATGTTTTTTGGAAGGACAGGAACCATTTCTTCTCGGGACGTCTGCCTAAATACTAACTTTTCCCTGCAAGATGTATTTTTTTGTGTGCGCTAAATAATAAAGCAACTGATAATTATACAGTGGGACCACGGTATTAGTCGTTCAGTCTTTCCAGAAGGCACATAAAATGACAAGTAGCACGATACATTTTCCCATTAATCAAGTGTGCAGAGTGCTAAAGAAACGATGAGTTGATTTTCGTGGCAGCCTGTTTAGCTACGACTGTATGCGGTTATTCTATAATTGCTAAAATGCCAGTTGTTATGGTAGCTTTTGCATAGCACTATACAACTTCAATCTGCACTATAAATACCTAAATGATCACTACAAATGGTGTGCTGGTCCATTATTAGGACTTGCCTGAATATCAGGGCCTTGTTTCTTAGCAATGGAACACTTTGGTTTATTTTTTGCAACATGTGCATGCATATGTAGACAGAGTGTGGGGAGTGCGCGTATTGATTGCTGCCGTGTGTACACGTTTGTGCTCGCATCTGCATGTTTATCTACAATGGTGGATGTGTGTCTGAATGCACAGTTTGTGCGTCTATTGCTCTATTCCTCCTCCTGCTTCGTTGGGGGACAGCAGCAGCAGCAGCAGCTAATGCCATTAGTGCAGGGACAGATCTGCCGGGTGTCTGCAGTCTGCGGGTCTGGCCGCTCAGCCACTCTCCACTAATCCCATCCCACTCTCCACCAGAGACAGGAAGAGCAAGCTAATAAATAAATGAGAGGATGCAGGAGGCAAAAAATAATATATAAATTACATCCTGAGTTCTCGTAAATCATGTTCCAAACTTCCAGTAGACAGGAGGGCGGAGCTTGCCGAGGACTGGAGGAAACGGAGAGAGGAAGCGTGCTGAGAGAGAGAGAGAGAGAGACAGAGAGACGTAGGAGTCTGGAGAGATTTGAGAATACTTAGCAGGATGCTCCAAACCTTCTCAGAATTTCGAAGGATGAATTTGAAATAAACAACCCACATTTAGTAACCTTTCTAAATATTCAGAATACACATGGAGCGTCCTACCCTGGGAATGGACGTGGTACGTTCTGCCTTCTCCAGGTCCTGATTGGGAGACAACAAGCGTCATCCACTCAAGACCAAGCCCATAAATTCATACAGTACTCACCGTTATGAATATACCAAGCAGGCTCGCTTCCACCCCAGTGTGGTGACGTTTTACAGCCTTGGTGGTTTTCATTTTACAGCGTCTGCAATCATGTTCAATTTGCTGTTTTATTTCCCTTTAATATTCCCCAACTTTGTAAGCCGAGCTTTGAAAAATAAATTTGCCATTATTTGTCACGCCGGTAAATTGAATTGAATTTAGGAGACTGAGAGAGAGAGAGAAAGAGAGAGAGAGAGAGAGAGAGAGAGAGTGCGGGAAGCGTTTCCATTCCTCCCTCAGACTCCCGAGGCTTGGCGTCTAGGTGTTTTTAATTGATTTTTGATTAGCTAGACATTGGTGGGGGGGGGTCCATTAGCAACGAGAGAGATAAAAACCGAGGCAGAGATTGAACGAGAGGGAAGAGAGAAAGGGAGAGGCACAGATAAATGAATGGGTGGAGTGACATGTTTGACATGCACCACAGGGCCTGAAAGATCATCTCTCACTTTTACTCACACCCTTCCCCTGCTTAATTGAATCAATTATTTTACTTAATTACTCACAGTTGCTCGGGTCGGGCGGCATCTCCGTCAGCGGCACGCGGGCAGGAGCCTCTCGGCGCAAACACTTATTAGCGCCTACACCTTGAGAGAAACAAACAAACAAAAAAAAAACAAAACGTGCATACACTGACAAATGAAAAACATTCACGGGAGCTGGGTGAATAAATATTAGATCAGGCCGCGATGCACGACTAGGGTCGGAGGAATTTCCAAGTGTGTTTAACACAAGGAAGAGTTCACAGCTTCGGCGTGATGCGCGCAAGCTAGCAGATGTGATGGCAGCTCTTAAAATCCCCTGGTTTTATGTAGATTGCCTCCGTTTGGCCCGCCTGTCTGATTCACTTGCAAGCCGAGGGCCATGGGGAGGGAGGATGCATGAACCAGACATTCCGGTCACGCTAGATTTGCACTTCTACTGTGTTTCGGCTTGTATCTTTAAAACCCATTTCGACTCTCCTGGGTGTCTACACCACCCGATACTCCATATTCCACTGGCTGGAATGGCTAGTCCCAGCTCAATTGAACGGCAGACGCCAGCTTGCAAACGTAGACACATTCGCAGGCTCATACACACACACACACACACACACACACACACACGCACGTGCTGGGCCAGATGATATACGCTTTCTTATTATGCGCCGGCGCAGGTGGGACGAGGCCTCATCAAGGCAAGCCAAGGAGGAAGGCTGCAGTAATGGAGAGATGATGGTCAGACAGCTGAGTCAGAATGCCTGGGTACTGCTTATGGACCCGGGCTTCTGGGGGATGGCTCAGTTTTCGCTAATTGTACTTTGTGACTAATTGGCATATTAGCAGAATCCATTTCAAGCCAGCAGCAAGAGCTGTAAGGGACACCTCATAGCTCATTACACCCTCATATTGTGTTGGGAAGAGCTTGTTTGAAGGGGAGAGAACAACAATCTCCAATTGGTCAGGTGAGAACGGCAATTAAGGAACTGCACCGATTCTAAAAGCCCAAGAACGGGCTCTAATATAAGCATAATTTAGCACAGTCTCTGGTGTCTGACTTTAAATTGCCAGCGATCGGCAGCAAGTTTTGCAGGATCTCAAAAGGAAACGTTAAATTGATGCAAAGCGTGCGCGTGCGTGTTTACGCACAGATCCTTAGGCCAAAGAATACATTACGCTTCTCCTCTGGGTTCTCTGTAAGGCTTTGCCTTGTACATTTCCATCATACTCCTTCTGTAACGGCTTTGTAAAACCTTGCTGAAAATATATGAAACAATGGCAGAGCAAAGCTCAGTGAAGCAATATTAGAATTATGACAAGCCAACGCAGGCTGATGGGGAACGCTTAAATAATTAGCGGTGTAATTTTCGAAAATCCTGCGTGTGATTGATGCTCCGCCGATGAGAACGAACTGAAGCGATATCTATTCGCAAACTGTATATTTATGTATTTTGCGACTACCTCCGTGATTTGAGCGTTTAGATTTTAATAGCAGGGTTGGTATATTTAAATGCCTGCTCGGTGTGAATAGAACGCCACATTGCAGTTTTGGGAGATTTCAAAAACGCCATTATGCATCCAATCATCTCTCCTCCCTGGCTTCGTCTCTAGTCCCCGTTTCATATCAGAGATTTGAGCTTAAAGACATTAGACTATTTCCATCAGGAGAACACTGATCCCCCTAAAACCCGCCGTCGCAGGCAATTTACCTGCACTAAAACTATTATTGTCTTTAATCAGATGCAATTACGACACCGAGTTAAGATCTCCTCCCAATTAAAACTCATTAGGCCTCCTAATAGCATTAAAGCAGGCTTCTCTAACTGCTGCTCATCTGCACAGCACGTGAGTGGGTGGTAGGCTGAGCAGACCCTGCGCCGGCGGCTTCTGAATGCACGCTGGCTGAAGGCTACTTTACATATAGCCAGAATTTCTATACCCAGCCTTATTTGACGTTTCCACATAACGCTTATCTTCTTCTGAAGGGGCACCCTAATAGACGGTGTGTTTTCGTTTTGCAGTCCGTGCCATTGGGTGATGGGATGACGTAGCTCCTTTCCAGCAGATGAGACCATTCTCGGTTTGTTTCAAGATTGTGGTTGTGGCTCAGTGGTTAAGGGTCTGAACTAATCGGACAGTTGTCAGGTCTGATTTCTTTGGCAATTCCCAGCTTGCCAAGTGAATGCTGTTGGGAGCTTGATAACAGTATCTGTGATTGTACATGGTGCACCCTTGAATCTGTGGAAGTACATTGTCACAATGAAGTACTTTATATACCTTCTTCCATGGCCGGACTTCTAGGTAGTTAAGGCAGTTCCCCCTTTTAGCTATGCTGCTATAGTTAATGCTTCCGGGATTTCTTGCTTCACAACGTGTGCTCCTAACCAATGAGTAACTACATTTTCTCTTTTCTCTTCAAGCTGATGTTCCAGTTTCAGCACCACACACTTAATGTTCCTCCACCTCAGCATCACTATACCTCTGTAGTTTCTTTACCATTTTAAACCTCTGTTTCTTGCCTTTAAAAAAAAAAAAATCTTTAAAACACTTAAGAAACAATAAAAGAATTTCTTTTATCGAACGCGAAATTGATAATTGTGAGAAAACTGAATTGCGAACTCAGTATCGTGAATCGAATCAAGCAGTGAGCAGAGTGTTATTTTACATTTTAAATATATTATTAAACCCCAAGTTTGTGTCATTTCTGCCATTCAGAGAAGTGCATTTCAAAGTATATATACTAATTAAACTAATGATTATTACTATTAATGAGGATTTGACATCTATGTATTCTACATCTAAATCTACATTAGTATGCAACCAAACTGCTTTCCTTGAACGGGAAAAGTGTGTTTTCTTTGAATTACATGGTTGTGAGTTCAAATCCTGAAATTCTCAAACGCTGTGTTAATTGGAAGGGTGTTTGATTTTTTTTTTTTTTTTTTGTGCGCGTGTCTCGCTTATTTACTGTTTATTTACTTCAGTCTGTCGGGTTCATGAGCAAGGCCCTTAACCATCATAAGGGCATCTGCTAAATGCTCTAAATGTAAATGATACAAACAACTATAAGGTAGGCAATTCAGTGGGGAACATGGACTGTGAGTTTTATAAAAGAGTGCAATTTAGAAAACATCAAACAGCATTACCCATCGGGCGAAGATGCATTTTGGCTAAATTGAAGCCGAGGTCTCATGACAATAAGGGGCCTATCACAGGACAATAGAGGGCACCGTTTTCGAAAATCACCAGCCACAATACAACACACAACAGCGTTTCAAATGTGTCCATATTAGTGCGGACAGGGCCATAAGGGCCATTTCAACACTTTATCAGCTCAACTGAAGTTTGACCTTTAAAGAGGCAGGAGGGATCGAGAGACATGGCAGCGGATTTCAGGAGCTTTACCCATAGGGCACGGCGTTCTGAATAGGGCTGTCGGAACCACTGCAATTTGACCTGATTAATTTGAAACCCGTAGTGCGCTAAAGTAATGCAGTGTAATCACAGAATTGATTCCTTTCATATTTCAAGGCGATCTGGGTATATTACATTTCAAAGAGGAATTCAAAGCGGTCAAATGATGAGGAAGCAAACTGTGCTGTGTTTTTTTTTTTTGTGCTTAAAATCTGTCAGGTAGTAGGAGTGAATCTGCTCATCCGTGGTACAAATGAAGACTGCCAGTTTAAGCTGTCAATTAGCTCAACCCGTAGCTGTCTATCACCTCGTCAACCACAAGCTGATGAATATCATCCAGCGATGGTGTGCGATTAATTAAAGTCAGTCGTACTACAATGGGTAAGAATACCCTTTACTTACTTACTAAGGCAATTTAGACTATGGGACCATGGTTTTGTGTAATTACCAGCAATAATGCGTGTATATATATATATTAGTTTAGCTCTGTTTGAGTTAACAGACGTGGCTGTAGCTGCGAGAAATTACAGCAAATACAAATTGGCGTGGATTACTTCACTGCACACGTAGTCCCTTGAGTTACAAATAGCAACTCATGTGCCATACATGATACACACTCTTGAATCATCGGGGGAATATGAAAGCAAGCACTTATTGGACCACTGGGTGTGATTTGGTTTCCATGGGACTGCAGTATCTCGCGGTAGACAAACCGAACAGAAGCGCTGTTACTTACCAGGATTTATTGTTGTTGGTGCTGCTTACGTTTATCCTTGTACACATTAGGGAGCTTATAGGATCACGCCCTATACAAACATGAAGCTGCACTATGCAAACATAGTATGTCAACATGCTTGATCAGAGGGGGAAAAAAAAAACAAACCAACATGGCCCTGACTATCCTTGCTAGTAGTATTAACAGTATCAATAACATGCAATAATGTGCAAAAGTCTTAGTCCACCATTCGACCGTATATAGTATTGTTTGACAGTAGTATAATGACCATATGTAAATATTTCTCACACTATTAGAATTACTTTTAGAATACAACCAGAAAATACATGTTTATTATCGTTTGCATCATAAAGTCAGAGTGTACCTGTACAGAAATCTAATTGTAGGACTGATTGAATGTGCAATAATATATGAATACATTGTTGGACTGTGGTGGCACAGCTGTTAAGATGGACTAATGAGCAGAACGTCAAGTCCGACCACTGTCACGTTGCCCCTGTTGGGCCCTTGAGCAGGGTCAACGTTTACTTTTACATTTAGTAAGCATGTCTGAGGAAATGCTCAAGACTTCTGGCAGTTCTATAAATTCGGTTCATGTTGTGCTCCCTGATTGTTTTTTGTTTATACAGACTGCTCTTGATAAGATAAGGGGTAAGGATCTTATCAGCTTGGCGAAGGTGGGATTAGAGCACTGGACCTGCGTTGTACGCTCACCGAACATCAATGTAGTCACCTGTGACCGAAATGTGCCTACTGGCGTGTAATACCTCCATGAAATTCTATGGGGAAGTCCTGTTGGCTGGGATTTTTGCCACTGCTGGTACCCCTTTGTGACCATTTGCTCCGATACATTTTTTTTTGCCACTCATTAATATCTTTGTTATCTTTGTCATTTTTCACATATTAAATGAAATTCTGACAATATTTATAGCCCGATCATCCTCGTGAAACACCATCAGCAGGCGCCTGAAGTTACTGCCACCTTAAATATGCAAAATGCCAAAAAAATAAAATAAAAATGTTGTGTCGGCTTGGGTGTAGAGATTCTTTGAACTATCTCGCAAAAGTGAATACATCCCTCACATTTTTGTAATGATTTTATTATACCTTTTCATGAGACAACACTGAAGATATGACACTTTGGCACAATGTAAAGTAGTCAATCAGTCTAAATTTGCTGTGTCCTCAAAATAACTCGACACACAGCCATTAAAACTGGATATAGTTCCAGTAATCCATGTCCTATCCAAGTCTGCTTGTCTTCAGCAAAACGGTTTGTCATCTTTCTTGTGCATCATCTTTAGGAGAAGATTCCTTCTGAGACGACAACCATGCAGACCAGTCTGAGCACCGACAGGCTGACCCCCCACCCCTTTAACCTCTGAAGCAATGCTGGCAGCACTCCTACATCTATTTTTAAAAGCCAACCTCTAAATATGACGCTGAGCACGTAACTTCTTTCGTCGACGATGGGGAGGCCTGTTCTGAGTGGAACCTGCCCTGTTAAAGCGCTGTATGGTCTTGACCACCGTGCTGCAGCTCTTCTTGTAGGCCAGGCCATCTTCATGTAGAGCAAACATTCTTTTTTTTTTTTATCAGACCCGCAGAGAGTTCTTTGCCATGAGGTGCCATGTAGAACTTCCATTGGCCAGTATGAGAGAGTGCGAGAGCGATAACACCAGATTTAACACACCTGCTCCCCATTCACACTTGAGACCTTGTAGCACTAACGAGTCACATGATACCGGGAAGGGAAAATGGCTTATTGGGAAAAATGCTGCCATTTTCACTTATTCTCTTGTTTAGATATTAATGACTGTGTGTTGAGTGATTTTGGGGGCACAGCAAATTTATACTATTATACAAACGGACTACTTTACGTTGTCTTAAAGTGTCATATATTCAGTGTTGTGCCGTTAAAATTCATAAAATAAAAATAGTTCCAAAAATGTGAGGGGTGTACACTTTTGTGAGATACCGTACTTTGTAATGAGAAACATTGCATTAAAAAAAAAATCACAACAGAAGCATTTTCACTAGCGGTTCGAAAATGAGCACATAATATAGATAGGACTGAAATTAAACTTTCAATAGGCCTTTATGCTTCACAGACGGAGTGAATACATCACTAACAGCTTGCATGTCATTTCAACCTGCACTTGCATATAAACAGTAATTATAATTTCGTTTACACAATACTGTTGATTGAACCGTGCCACATAAGCAAAGTGTGAGTACGGGTTCTGGGCAACCCCGACTGGTTCATTAGTGTAGCTGTAATTAATCATATATTTATTAAAATAATTACTCAAGATTAAAACATAATCATTATCCATAGTAATGCCCCGCTCTCCCCAGCCTGCCCCCATTGAGACCTGATCTCAGCAAGAGTAATCTTTTCCACTGCAAATTATTACTACTTATTTGGGAGCGTTGTAAATAAAGACCTAAATCACGCGATATTTAGTCATGCAAATCTGGAAGGCCTTTAGATGGACCAATTAAAAGTTAACTTTAACACTAACACGTTCAAATGGATAATTATACACGAAAGCTGGCAACTCCAATGATATGGATGGAATTAGCATAATGTTGACTGTGGGCAACCGGTATGCTGTTGTGTCAGCCCCATTAGCATGCAAATTTAATATTGTACTAACAAGTCCTATGTAGGTCTGAGCACAGTTTAAGGATCGGTTAATGTAAGAGGCCAGCGTCGTTTATGAATCATTTGATAGACAGGACGTTTTACTGATGCTCGACAGAAGTGACGCAAAGTCTAATAACCTTTGTCTGACGCATCTGTAGCATGGGAATGACGAGTGCATGGAATCCTGGGAACGAAACGGCATGCGTGTTGAACAAATCGCATTTAATGGGAGTTGAAGTTGTCAACAGTGATATTTTAGAACTACAAGGATGCAGTTGCACAAAACGTCCGCAGTAGGTTTTCCAAAACATTCCTTTATGCTACTGTATTGTACATATCAACTGATTTTTTTTTTTTTTGCACAGGAAAAATATGTGCATATTATAAACAGAGATACTGCTGAAAACATTGATTTATGGGCGACTGAAACAATTATTTTTTGTTTGACAGAAGCTAAAACTGCATCGACAGACAATATTATGAACAACACAAGATCAGCCAAATGAAACAAAGACTCGAGAAGTGAATATCAACCAGGTTATAGGTTAAAGAAACTATACAGGTATAGAGAAATAAACAAAGCAGTGCTAATGACAATGGGCAGGTTCATACACTGTTTAAGATAAGATCCCAAGATTATAAAATCCTTTATAAGTCCTACAATTGGGAAATTTCACCAGTTAGAATATGGTAAACATCGGGAAAGATTGGAGATTTTAAAAAGCCCCGCCCACCTCCTATCCTCCGAGGAGTACAGTATATGAGCACGAAAAACACTCCTTAGCACATAAGCTCATGTAACGACATCAACAAAAGACTAGCCACAGGGAAGGGTAAAGGGGATTTGGAGAGGGGACCAGCGCTCACACAGACCTGTCTCAGCATGTTACAAATAGGTAGCAGAAAGTAATTGCCACAAACATGAGTAACTTGTACAAAAAAGTCTTTAAACACATCAACCAAGTTAGAACAGTCTCTAGTCCGAGCATAAAGTAATGAGCTCCTCGTGGATCGGCGGCAATGATTGGCTTGTGTGACCAGAGAAGGCAAAACTCACTTTATTAGAGTGCAAAAGACCAACAGTTATATGCTGCCAGTGCATATATGAGCAAGTAAAATCCCTAAGAATTATTAGGTAAATGATAGTCATTTTTTCAGTGCAGTGCTGTATACTGCAGAGACACATTGATTGCAATTTTCTTGGCTTATTTTGATTTCCTATCTTTTAAATATATGACTGGACGATTACGATGTTGTTGTTGTCTAAGAATTATTAATTGCATTATACAGATATAATTGCTAAAGAATAATAGCAAGAGCTGTTGGCTTGTACCTGGCTCTATTCTCTCTATTCTTTAGCTTTAGCGCTGGCCACCCAAATATCAATCGTTGCAGATTGCTCCAATCGTTCCTTATTACAGCCTTGGTAAAAGCACAAGCAAAGAAGTTGAATTGCGATTCACCGCTCTCAGGACGCGGTTTTATTTAGCATACACCCAACAAAGATGGCTACATGCAGTAAGTCGCTGAATGCACTAAATACACACTCGTACTAAATCCTGGGCATAAATGGGGCCATGCAATTACATTCACGCGCTGTGAGCGTTTATTAACTAACAAAAAGACATACACATATAAACACGATCCAGATCGCAGACAGACAAGTAGTAGGTTGCTAAACGACAGAACAGGGAAACAAACGCGCCGGAGCATTAACCGTTCAAGTTTGTAAACTGATCTGCCAATTCTGGTCGTTGGCCAACCAATCGGTACGTCTCTAGCACGCTGTAATAAAACTGCAAAAGAGTTCCAAGACGGGTTTGTTTTCCTATTATAATTTCATATCATTTGTAAGAACTTTGCTGTTAAAGGGAACAGATGCCGATGAGATGGACTTTAACCCCCGTGACACCCAGTAAATGCTGCGGCTGAAGGTGTAGGACCGCAGGCCAGCAAGTGCCTATGCTATGTAGGTTCCAGCACCACACAATTAGATATTCCTCCACCTCAGCATCACTCTACTGGTCTTCATCAACACTAAACAGTTCCACCGTGCCCGGGTCCCGCCTGGGTGCAATAACACCCTCAATTATTTAGTTATTAGGAGACGATGCGCCTCCAATAACTTACCGCTGAGGACTCGGTTATTTATTTTGAATTTTATTTCTAATTAAAATTGTGTTATTTACTTAATATTAGTATTACTAAACTTAATTGTTCAAGTAACATCTAGGCCTCCCAAAGATGATGGGTCCTTTTTTTGAGTCTTGGTCTTATATTCAGAGTTTTTCCTTGCCACTGTCGCCCTAGGCTTGCTCTATCTGGGATTAGCCTTTTAAGATTTACTTATGTTGTAATTAAATTTTCTTATGTTGTAAAGCTGCTTTGAGACAATGCACCATTGTAAAAAAAAAAAAAAAAAACAAAAAAAAAAACGTTTTATAAATAAATTTGCTTTGACTCTACGTAGGTTACAAAAACTGACTGCTTCCTTTCAATGGAAGATGGCTGACTTAGATTTTTTTTTTGGCAACAGGGCTGCTTTGGATGGGGTGATGTACCTCATCCAACCTTTCCCTCTTCAGATATGCCAAATTGTAATTGTGCAGTGCCTGACCTCATTAATGGCACCACTGAGAGACAAAGACAGGTTTCCTGTGTGATGTGCTAGTCTATTGACTAACCCAGCACCAACTTACAAGCTGTTTAAACTATTACATGAAGACCCATAGGAATTACAAGTCATTTTAATTACATTTAAAACCTTAGTACAGATTGAAAAAGTCAAGTACTGGTCAATTACTACGTTACCCATACATAATCCCAACACAGAATCCGTTCGTGTACAGGGATGGATGGCGAGATAAGCCCCCTCCCGCGTCTGCCGCGGATCTTTAACCCTCAGCTGCACTCACTCTGGTAACGTTTGTAATTATGCACCATTAAGCTAGCTAGGTAGCAACCGTACTATTGAATCAAGCAAACACAATGAAAGCGAAGAACAACAAAACCACAGTGTCGCCATATAAAACGCTAAACGCACTCACAATGGCACAGCAGGTATCTGTGGCGCTCCACGGCTCCAGATGTGAGCCGCACCTTTAGTTACTGTCTGGAGCTGAAGGCACGTATCTGGGTTGAATCTCACTTCCCGAAAACACGCCAGTAGGTGGATTGGCTGTTCTGAAGGTGTGAGTGAGTGCGAATGAATATGTAAGTGTGATTCCTATTCAAGGTGCGTTCCCGTCTTGTGCCCAGTGTTCTCAGGGTAGACCGGGGAACCACTGTGAACCTAATCAGAATAAACAGCTTGACACTTTTTACAGTTCTAACGTGTTACATTTTAGGCATTCATGTAAAGGCCCCAACAACTGTTCTTTTGTGTTATAGCCAGTAGGTTTCTTGTTTATTTCTAAGGACAGAGGGGAAAAAAAAGTTCTCTCTGTTGTAGGTGATCTCACGCTAGAGATGTGGTCGAGATAAGGTTGAATAATAGTGTATACCTTTTAATAGATGATCTGTCCTTGGCCCTGCACAGTGGTGTTGTCCATTGTCCAGGAAGCCAGAGAAACACAGGTATGTGCAAATGATGCTGCTGACCTTAGTCCTGAACCTACGCTCAGTGGGATCAGGACCAAGGACAGCTCCATCATTAACCTATACTATTCTGTTGCTAGGAACGTAGACACCCACTTTGTATACACTCAACGGACACTTTATTAGGTACACCTCCTTGTTTCTACACTGTATCATTTCGATCAGTTCTACTTACCATATAGATGTACTTTGTAGTTCCAGTTACAGCCGGTGGACCATCAGCTTCTTTACAGTGTTAAAAGCAGCTGATTTTGATTTTATTTTGGTTTGAGGCTTTTGGCTGCAATTCAAATTAAGTCTAGTTAAAAACAAAAAAAATGTAGTCTAGTTTAACACTATTTAAAAAACATATTTAGCCTAAACCTTAACTTTTGCTTATTGTGGTTTCAGACTACTATGTGATATCTCCTATTTCCCCGAGGACTGTAGGAGTGGCTTGAGACAAATGATAGTTATACTTCTAGTTCAAGTCCCCAAAAGACCTGAGCAGATAGCCTTGTAGTTAAGGTATCGGACTATAGACCAGAAGGTCCATAAATCAAATCCCAATTTTGGCAGGATAATGTTTTTTAGTAAGGCCCTTAACCCAAAATTGCTTGGCGTGTAAAATATTATACAGATTGTAAGTTGCTCTGGATAAGAGCATCTGCTAAATGCTGTAGATGTTAATAAAAACAATGCTAGAACATGAAACATATCAAATATGAACCATAACAAATGATTGGTATGGACCGCAGTATGGTCTGTGGTAGCCTAGCAGTTAAGGTACTGGACCTCCCACCTCTGCCAAGCATCCACAGTTGGGTCCTTAAGTAAAGCCCTTAACCCACCATTGCTTGGACTGTGAGAGATGATATCAATTGTAATCTGCTAAATTCTGTAGGTGTTAAATATAAACATTCATGCTAAACCCATGAAACATGTAAGACTGTAGGAGTTGTAAGTCGCTCTGAATAAGGGCGTCTGCTAAATGCCATAAATGTAAATGATTGGATCAGACACAGCAGACTTAAAATGGTCCACCAGCCAAAAATCTCCGGCCACACGTATCGTGTAGGCAGCTTCCCTTTGAGCACTGATGAAGAAGGATTAGACTATACTATACTGTACTGTACTATAAATCATGATATGGCAAGTGGAACTGATCAAACGGACAACAAGCTTAGAAACGGGGAAGTGTACCTTATTAAGTGGTCTGTGAATGTACAGCAACACTATCCTGCAGCTGGTGTTTAATTCACAAACCGATTTTAACCTATGTTGTCCAGTCTTGACTCCATGTCCCTGCCTGCGCAGACGTCGATTAAATCTGTTAGAAAGAAATATTCAATTATCCACTGATATTCTGCAACTGTAACGACCCTGGCATGCGTAATAACCACTGCTATATTCAGGGGTCTTTTATTTTATCCTTGAATCATGATTAGACAGATCTCTTAAAGCCCTAGGCGAGACGTGCATGTGCTCTTTGTTGTTTCAAGTTGCCAAGGGCCTTGCAGTTTTCGCATTAGTCAAAGAGACATCAAGTTGAATATCTTTCTGGTCATTATTCAGGTGCAGTGACAGCTCAGTGGTTAAGACTCTGACTGGAAACTTATGAGTTCAGAACTCAGGATTGCCTCAGAGTAGATGTTTGGTCCTTCAGCAAGCCCCGTTAATCCTCTGGTCCTTAACCAACTTAGCTTGTCTTGGATGATGTGATTGTTTTGGATAAAAGCATCTGCCAAATGATTAACTGTGTTTATCCACGGTCAATTCTCACCTGCTCAATCTAGACATTGATTTACATGTCATCTGGTTGCACACACTCCTTTGCTTTAACGGATGGAAAGAGGGCTACTCGAAGCAGTATCAAGTGTTCAACTACCATTCTGTTTTAAGTTACAGTGAGTAACGGGTATCATCAAGTGTAATTTTTTCAATTTTTCACATATTATCCCTGCTTTTTCCTGGTCAGGGATTCCTGGGGGAGCCCTGGTATTCTGTCCCCAAACCAGACAGGACACAAGTGTAAGTATGCCCTAGATCGAACCATTTCATCCCAGAGCTGAGTAGTGTTTCTGTTGTGGTGCCCAGGGATAACCCCAGATCTCTCTTACTTCAGACAGAGCCAGGCTGGAAGGCCCCCTTGAAATTCAATCCCAGGTCCCAATGGTGGTCGGGCCGGATATTAGACCACCACTCCACCTGAGCACCCCTAATATGTGTATATAAAATCACCCCTA
>JAUZST010006816.1:0-14597 GCA_034779995.1 Parotocinclus haroldoi
TGTCTGTGTGTGTGTGTGTCTGTGTGTGTGTGTGTCTGTGTGTGTGTGTCTGTCTGTGTGTGTGTGTCTGTCTGTGTGTGTGTCTCTGTCTGTGTGTGTGTGTCTGTCTGTGTGTGTCTCTGTGTGTGTGTGTGTGTGTGTCTGTGTGTGTGTATCAAACAAAAGGATGCTTCTACAATGTGCACTAATCTAGCATTGTTTCTTTTTGCAAGTTATCACACATCAAATTAAAAATAAAAACCATATCACTGGTCCACTAATGGGAATTGATCCAAGAATCTCATGTGCCTGGATCTCATGCTGTACTGATACACCATTCAACGGCTCTGAATTTTGTATTGTCACCTACAACACAATGTTTTGCTTTTTTAATGTTTTATTACAAACAACGGGACTATATACCCTTCTCGTGAAATTAAGCAAATACATAAACAATCTGAAATGATGCTGCCAGTTTCCCAAAGTTGTGAACAGCAATGGAGTAAATGTTGCTTAATGCAAAATTTTAGCTTGTGTGCATTAAAAAAGAGTAAATCACACCAATCGGGATAAAGCATGGAATTTGTTTTAAACTTGTGTTGACCTTCATTCATGCAATTATGCTAAAAATCTGGTTTAGGAAGAGTGACAAAACATTTCATCTAAAATGGGCCTATTAAAAAAAGTCACAAAAATAGGACAATAAAACCATAATAAATTAGATTACTACTTGTATTACTAGAATAATATTTTACCTTGCGTATCTGTACTTGGTTTGTGTGCTTTGTCCACCAATAGTCACTCCTCAGTGTCTCTGCGCTACTGGAACATTTCACAAATGTCTAGCTGCTAGGTAGCATCCTGGGAACATCCTCCTGATAAAGGATCAAGGGAAGACTAAAACAAACTGTGCAACAAGAGATGAGCTACTCTCTTTGAATTTACATCTACAAGGCTGAGCAATATGGTACAGAGCAATATATAGTGCTGAGAATCATTCAAGACCCAAATAGTACCTGATGTGTGATGGTCACCTGGGGAATCCTGATCATTAAAGAAGAAAGCAAAGAAAAACATATGGACTACAGTCTAATTCTAAAACTACAAAGTACTTCTATATGGTAAGTGGAACTGATGAACTGGATAATGCATGTAAAACAGGGTGTATATAAAAAAGTGGCCAGTAAGTGTATGTTTATGTACTCTGTGTAGTTTAATGCATGTAAATGCCGTTTCATCGCCTTCACAGCATTCTGGTGTAATCTCTAATTTCAGAGTAGTGTCCATTTGGTCCTTGTGGTTGCAGCTAATTTGGTGCTAATTTTACAGCTAATAACACAGATTGCTGCGTACGTGGTTGGATCTGCGTCTAATAGAATTGACATTGCATGGAACATCTGGACTATGAATTTAATGAGCCAGAAAAAGAATTTCTTCTATTTTCTTCATCAGTCCCTGCTGTTCCGTTACAACACTTGTGTGCAGTAATCTGAGCGTTTGTTGAAGTTTGTATGCAAGCATAAGTTTGTGAGCAAATTACATTCAACGCTACTTTCCAAATTCCAGTATGGCATATAGAAGGAAAAGGACAAAATAAAAATATTATATACATACACTATGAACAAAAATATTGGGTCACAACGTTGAATTCAAGTGTTTCATTCAGTCCCATGGCCACAGATGGTATGAAACAGAGAGTCAGCCATACTGCCTTCGTATGTTTAAAGAATGGGTCGTTCTAAACACAATGAATTTGAGCACAGTAATATGATGCCGCTGTTGCAACAAATCAAGTTTGTGAAAATAATTATACCCCCATAAAACTGCAGCAACAGCAACTCAGTCATGATGTCGCAGATGACGTAAAGCGGGGTTGGTGAGTGCTGAGGCTCTGCTGATTCAATAAGTGCCTTCTCTGGGATTAACATTAGCACAACAACTGTGCTCTGGACACTTCATGGTATGGGTTCCCATAGCCAAGCAGCTGCATGTCATCGTTACGTCACAAAGCACAGTGCCACACATTAAATGGTGGTGTTGAACTTGGAAGCAGTGTAAATGTGCTCTGTGGAGTGACAAATAATTTGATGGAAAAGACTGATGAAGATTTTGCGTTTAGGTGAACGACGAGAGAAAATTACCTGACTGCATTGTGCCGAATGTAAAGTTTGGTGTAGGAGGGTTATGGAAATTGTAATAATTCAGCATAGCCTAAACATTTTGGACAGTTGTAATTTGTAAGAACAGTTTGAGGAAATCTGACTGTGTCCTAGTGTACAAAGCCAGGTCCATAAAGGCATGGGTGGGTGAGTTTGATTTGGTAGAACTAGACTGGTCCGAACAGAGTACTGAACTGAAACCCATGAATCACCTTGAGTTGGATAAACTAGAATGGAGACCATGAGCCAAGCTCTCTCGAGCTCTGTCTGACCTCATGAATGCTTTTTCTGGATGAATGGGCAAAAATGACAACATACACAGTCCAAGTACTTAAAATGAAACACTTCCCCAAAAAGTGGAAGCTGTTATAGCTGCAAAGGTGGAGCATTTCCATATTAATGCCAATAGATCTAGAATGGAATAAAAGTTCCTGATGTTTGGGTATATTGTTTGTTTCACTGCTTTCTGAAATGTGTGAATAAGGGGGGAAATAAGCCATTAAATTAATATTTTATTCATATTACTAGTACTACTATCGCCACCAAAATAAAATCGTCAGCTTTGTGTATTTCTTTTCTAAAACAGAAATTAAAATAAGACAATTACATATCAACAAAAAGCAAATTCTTGCTATACAATACATTTCAAATAACTAAACTGATTAAATATGCATTTATCATTCAAGATTACTGTTTATTAGATATTTTTATAATTTTTTTTAAATGATGCTTAAATTAGTTGCATAAATGTCATATTTATCTTATATTATTGCATATTGTGTATGTATAACTTTATATGCTACCATGCAGACATGCAGGACACCTATACACAGACACACAACTCTTCAGAATGGCACCATGATGCATGTAGAGCTACACACAGGCAGCCTGGTGTTTGTCTCCAGTGTGGATCCTGACGTGGGTCCTGATGATGCGGTCAGTCCAGAGCTGTGCGCGGTAATCTGGTTGTGTTCGTTTAAAGAGCTTCTGCTTTAGCTCACAGCAGTGAGACTTATTTCATCAGCTGGCATTGCTATGCATCTGTTCTAATGGAATTAGCCTCAAATGAGCAGATAGAGGCAGGCGCTCAGTTCATTAGCACATACTATCAGTCATCCTCCGCTTGTGATCACGCAGCACGAGCCTGACCATGCAGACAGAGGGAGGGAGCGAAAGAAATCGGAATGGACAGAGTGAGGGAGAGGCGAAGACCAGGCTTTAAACTATTTGCAATTTCAATGGCAGGAAGCATATTGGTTAGAATGCGGTGGGCATTTTAACACTCCATGAAATGAAGGCAGATGGGTTATAATAATAAGGTGTAGAAATAAGCATATTTAACATTTGAGTGTATAATTATTTAAAGGCGTTACATCTGCACTGCAGTAGCATTGTCCATGTGCATCAGGAGAAATGAGTGTATTAGGTAAATTCATAAGTCTACTCCTTTGCAAATGGGCAGTTTGGGAAGTAAATAAATTAGTAAAATAAATTTACTCCCAATGTACAAGAAAATCAAGAAAGATTGTTAACATGCACGGTTTGCATTTAGAAAACAGAGGTGTTGTGCACTTTTGAAGGAAAAAATAATGCAGATTAATAAATGAATAAAGAAATAAATATTCTGTGGCCCAAAATACCAGTATGTGTTATTAAAGGTCTGGTTACAAAAGGGAGAAAGACCACACCTATATGAGAGCTTTAGGGTCAAGGAGACCAATGAAAAGTGAACTTGTAGTCAAATAACACAGCTTGGACTTGCTGGATAAGCATGCCTGATTTTTTTGGTCAAATAAAGGTGTGTGTATATACTTTTTACGCCCCTTAATGAGTGTTAATCACAGTGCTAATGAGAGTGCTAATGACACACAGGTGTGAGCAGTGATTAGGAGCACAGGCTGGGCCGAGCTTGTTTGGGAGCTAAGGGAATTAAAGCAGCCTTCAAATGTTAAGTTACAACCAAATGCTTATTCACACATGTCACATGTGACACCTAACAATTCACACATTTAACTGATAGAGTATAATCCACAGCACATCTCAGATTCATTTAATTCAGTGTAATGCCACAATTTACAGGCAAGTATGATTTTTGTTATATGAAATGATTACAGAGGAGTGAAAGGACAAGTTTTATTGCAGAAACTGTACAATTGAATGTAGTTAACCTTTTATGCCACATTTAGCCTGGATACAAGTTAAGAAATGTCTGGGCATTAGAGTTATTCAGGTTCTGTGTGGCATCCTGTAGATCCTTATTGATCATACCAGAACTTGAGGCAGTGCATCTCTCCATAGCAAAGGCAGGACTGAATCACTCACCACAAGGCTTCCATCATCAAACCCAACCAGCGTGGGACTGTGGTGACCTTGTGGGGTACTGGAACCAAGGTACTGGACTATGGACCAAAAAGTCTAAGGTTTAAATCCCATATCTGCTGTAGTTGGGTCCTTGAGCAAGGCCCTTAACCTACAATTGCTTGGATTGTAAGACTTAATTGTAGTCGGTCTGGTTACGTTTTAAATGACATAAATGTAATGTAAATCCCAAGGTTCCGGTCAATAGCAGTTCAGGTTTCTCCATCATAACACCACTACAGGCAAAGGTGTGGTGGCTGGCTATCAAAGGCAAGATGCCATAGTAAGTGCCATGACGACAAAATTCCTTTAGTCGAGCACTTGGAAATGGCCTGGTCAGAGACTGAGGTGTGTAGTGATGGTGCCACCTGTGTATAGATGGTGGACAATGAAACTGGGGGAGCTGCTTGCGCTTGTCAGTGGATCAAAAGAACATCTCTACCAGTGGTCTGTCTGGTACGTTCATAGCGTTTCAATTAAATTTCAATTTCAACAGGTATGGTCTTTTTGGAAGGGTAACAGACAAGAAACCATTTTTTTTTCAGAAGGGCAACAATGTGAAAAGGCTAAGTAAGGCTAAAGCTCACATTGATTTGAGTTTGTAACTCTGTAAATCTATCTCCAGTCAGTAACGGCGTTATGCATAGTCACTATGGTATTGCTAAAACAGAAAAAACAATGTTGGCCTAACACTTTTGCATCGCTATAGACGGTGCTCAAAAAATGGTGAATATTTTATTATGGGACATACTGTGTGCAGTACATTTGAGATCACACTAAATCTAAATCCTGAAGGGTGTGAGACCAGAGCATGATGCTAGATGTCCAATATCTATATACATACCACTTTTAAAAGGTTGCTTCAACAGCTGGTAGGTCCATGTGGGGAAATTAACTCATTTTACTGGGAAAGCAGGGGAAGGGAATGAGAGCGAGAGAATCATTAAGTTGCTTAAGCCCATACCCTTTTGCCCTCAGACTGCATAAGTGCCTATTAGGCTGGTCTGTATAATGGCTGGATTTCATATGGCCTTGGGGTGAATGTGAAGCAATGATGTACAGGCTGAGTCTGAAACACAGCAGTGCTTTGCCTTGACCCTGATCCTGGTTTTGCAGGTCACTTTGGGCTTACACCACACCATGCAGCAATTAAATTGCTTCTTTATTTGAGGACTTTCATGTTTACCTATGAGATAACAATTAAAAGTGTTCGTTTATTGACATGTTAAGTCATTCTCTATATAATGAAGTGACCATATGAAGCGCATATTTATGGTTTGTTAGAAATGGTTCTTATCATAATTCCCTCCAACAGAATTGTGATCCTTCATCCTTTTCCATATAAGGCTTTGCTCATTACTGTGTGACGTCACATTAAATTGTATTGTTCTGTGATTTAAGCTTGTGTGCATTTATTGAATTTTTCCTGGAAGCTGACCACTCACATGGCTTTATAAGCATAAGTTTCCAATACAAGCGGGCAAAATGTGACGAATGATCATTGCAATTAACACAGATGTTTTAGTTTATCAATTAGACTACTCTTATTCAGAGCCAGGTACGACTAAACTGGATTAAATAAATTAATGAACGAATCAGTGATGCACTGTCTAACTCGTACTTTTGGGCCTTGAAGTAAGGTCCATAACCCTCAATTGTTTGAATTATACGTTGTAATATCGGTGTGTATCAGATTAAAAATCACTTTGGATAGGAACACCTGCCTAATAACTAAAAGTAAACTGAATGTTGTCCTTGGGTGGGAGGTTTGAGGTGGTGGCTGCTCTGTTATTTTAACTGAATCTTTGTCTCTGCCTGCATAACTATTCCTTAAAATAACAGAGGCAGTGACTGTTAGGAGGTAAAGACTAAATGCGAAATGTCGGCTGAATCTGACAGTCAATATGTAATGTGGGGGAAAAAAACCTAATTAAAAGTGCAGGTGGAAAAAAAATATTTACTTTGAAAGTTGGATGCTGTTAGGCACACAGCAGGGTGGCATGGTATTAGATAATTACCAAGCAGCGGGATAAAATGTACTTAAAGAAAGCCCTACTCCTTAGGGATGCGCGGACCTGTCTGTGTGTGTCTGTGTGTGTCTGTGTGTGTCTGTGTGTAAAGAAAAGCCGTGGTTGCAACGATACTTTTGTTTTTAACTTTCAATACATTATTCAATAATATACATAAAGCATTCAACACTTACAAAGCTTATTTCATGTCAATGTGCCCAACTACAAGTCATTTAACTACGTTTAATGTAACCTAAGATAAGATGAGAAACCTTTTAGTCCTACTACTATTAGTACCCGTCTTTTGTGTATAGTGTATAACATTAAGTACACTTCCACAGAAGGCTGTAACTTTTCATTGTTAGAACCCAGTACTGGTAACAATCCGAACTTCTCCTAACCAGAGCGATTCCTGAGCTGAGCAGTTAAGGGTTAAAGGGTCTCTCTCAAACTCCGATGATGACAGCTTGACTAAGCTGAAATTTGGACCCCTAACCTAAGCAGTGCAGAGGTTTTGGAGAGCTGGTAGTGCAGTTGAGAAAGTTTGTACAGTTTCTCTGTGCTTCGGGAAAACGCATTCTGAACTCAAATCATAATCATAATGCATTTTAAAAAATGAAAATGTATATCTGCAAGGTTTGTGCTGAACTATTATTAGGTGTTTGTTTGGGGAATATGGAAAAATCAGGGAGTTAATTTGTGTAAAAGTCTTCAAAGTTGATCACTTTTAATACGCACTTTTTTTCACTCAAAGCTCAAACCCGACCTATAAAATGGACTTGATTTTTTTTTTTTTTTTTTTTAATCGAGCAGTCAGTTTCAAGATAGTTTACTGGTTCCAAAATCTTTAATTAATGTCTGTTTTCACAACTTATAACTGTATAACTTAAGGAATGCTCCTTCTGAGCTGTTACTTGTGGTTTTGTGTGCCCTTTGGGTCCGGGTTGCTATAAGAACTTATGCCCAAATCAGTAATGCAGGTTTAATTTGATCTTTTTTGAGGGGAGAGAACACACTACTCAGACTACCCAACATTACAGAAGGGTGTCTGCTAAATATTGTAAATCTAAATCTTAATGTTTTGGTGGTGTGAGTAAATCGGACACAACAGTGCTGCTGGAGTTTGTAAACACGGTTAACTCACTGTGCACTTTATTAGACACACTGCACTACCTTGTAGATATAAAACTTAAGTACATAAAACATATAAAAATAAAGATATAAAAATATAAAGTCTTTAATCAGAGATAGCAGCTCATCTGTTGTTGTACATTTTTTCTGTTGTTCATTAGTGCTTACTGGATGTTCTGCCTACAGGAAATTTTAGCATTTGGACTACATTTTTTTTTTTCTAGCAGCCCCACTGAGATGGTAAACTCCAGCAGCACTGCTGTTTCTGATCCACGGTTAGCAGTGTTACATACACTAACACACCAGGACCACATCAGTGTCACTGCAGTGCTGAGAATGATGCACCACCCAAATAGTACCTGTTCTCTGCTGCTCCTGTGTTGATCTTATCCATTAGAGAACAGAATAAATGGAACTAAAAATGTATGTAGAGAAACCGGTGAACTACAGCTTGCAGTTGTAGAACTGCAATGTGCTTCTGTATGGTAGCGTGTAGAAACTAGGTGGACCCAATAAAGTGATCTTTGAGTGTATATACACTTAGACACATCTAAACAAATATCAAGGGTGTTATTAGTGAGTAATTCATATGGGAATATCATGTTTGGATATCAAATAATTATTTAATGATCTGATAAGTATATAATTTAACAAATTGACACGTAAAATGGTAATATTGAACCGTAAAGGTGCACAAAGAAGATTAAGGGGAAGTTTTCCCTGTTCCAATTAGTGCTAATGAAAAGGGTTTTTTCGCCTGCCTATGGGGAATGAGTAGATCAAGGATAATTATTTTAAGCAAATGAGTGTTACATATTCAAGAGAATTCACAGTATATTCCTACATGTATTGCCAGGTTATTTTAATACTTTTCTCAAGATTTCATCTGTATATTTGATTTACTTAATTCTCTCAATTTAAACGAATACATCACCTGGGGATTATTACTGCTGAACTCAAAATTAATAGAGAGGAATTGTTCCTTTCCAGTTAGAAAGCATTTAATGGGGCTTTTTTGGCACAGAGGTTGGTGTGGTCAATTTCCAGCTCCAACAAGTTTAATCCCAACCCCTCACTGCCTGTGTAGTTCATTTGTGTTTCTAAATTTCTCCTAATGTGTGAGTGTGCGTGCTATGTTGGATTGGCACCCTTTCTAGGGTTGCCTTGTACACTGTGCTGCCAGCTAGGTGCCGGCATTCCATCAATGGATGAATGAATGAATGGATTAATGAAAGGGTTTTTGAATCTCGCATTTTTATATATATATATGATTACATTTAGTTATTTGAGGTGATTCCTGTTTTGTGCCTGTGCCACTGGGTAAGCACTGGTTTTCCCACAACCCTGTCCAGGATTAAGCATAAGAATTTGATTGTAAATTTAGTTATTCAGCTATTTACCTTTTCCAGAGAGACTTACAAATGATAGTCTTACTACCCATGCAGTTCTGGGTTAAGGGCCTTGCTCAAGTGGTATCTTGAAAGTATTTGGACCTTCTGGTTCACAGTCCAGTATCTTAATTGCTAAGTCATCTCCAGATTGGGTTTTGGGGAGGTAAATAACTTTTTTTTTTTTTTTTTTTTTTTTTTTTTACTTCTTTAATTGTTCTGAATCATGAATATTCAGTGTTTATACTTCAGAATGAGCAGTTTTTAATTTTTTTATTTCTATTAACAAAATACACAAGCAGGTGCAAAAACAACTCTTAGCTGCTTTTGTCTGAGAGCGAGACTGAGATCTAGCCAATTCATACATGTACAGAGCCACAAAAACGGGCTATAACTTACTGTTATGTACCTGTGGAAGTAAATTGAAGTTTGGGAGATGTACTGGGGATAAGGATGACCTTTTACTTTAGTTAGACCTTTATTTTTGTTCTAATGCTGGACCAATTAAGTTGGCTTGTGAAGCATGAGATTGTGTTTATGATGTGATCTGTGCTTTAAAGTGGTGTAACTCACCGAGGTAAGCTACATTGTTAAGGTCCAGGTAGGGAGGTGGGGTTTTTTTTTTTTTGGTGATATGAATTTTTCACTATATATAATGTTGCTTAGGTTTCTAAAGCCTTTATAATTTTTATATTTTTCCTTTTTTTTGTAAACATGGCAATACGCGTTTTTCTTGTGGGGAGGAAAAAAAAAAACCAAAACAACACTGCATTCCAGCAAATTAACTTTTTACCATCTTTAAAACATGGTGTTTTGCTGCATCTGCTTTAAGATTGATGAACCTGGGTCACGCAGCAAGACAGCACATAAGTTCAGTCTAATAGAAAGGTGCTTAAAGAGGTTCATGTGCTGAAACATTCCAAAGTTGATGCTGTTCTTCACAGAGAAATGGGCTAAAATTCATTCAGACCGATGTGCAGGACTGATCAACAGTTACAGGAAACATTTAGTTGCATTTATTGCTGGAAAAGGGGGTCATAGCAAACACTGGGGGCAAAGTTTATATACTTTTAAGGCTTGTATGAAAATCTGGTGATGTTTTAGGCGTTTAGTAACATAGCATATTTTAAAGGATCAGAAACTATACTACTATAACAATATCTGTAGTAGTGGCGAAGAAAGGGGGGGAAAAGAAATGACTGCTCATGTTGGATTCATTTCATTAATTTACATCAGAAGAACATGATGATAATTATATTATGGGATGTGGTAGGTACAGGACTCTGGACCTAATGGTTCAGGGTTCAAATACCACCTCAGCCAAGCTGCTACAGTTGGGTCCTTAAACAAGGCCCTTAACCCACCATTGCTTGAATAGTAAGACTGTATAATTTGTGAGTCTCTCTATATAAGGGTGTCTGCTGAATGCCATCATTGTAAAAACAATATTTTACTTACAGAGTAGTAAAATAATTATATTTTCAACATTGTTAGTTGTCGTTAGTCAGGTAGCATGTTACAGCATCATTCCAGCTACTTCACCCATGAGAAGTCCAATCAAAACCCAACCTATTTTTTTATGGATTTATTTATTTATTTTATTGGGGGGATATTGAGCAGGTCCGTCATTACCACCACACATGCCAATCTTGTCTTGCTAACAGCTTTTGTCATAAGTTTTTCTGTTTTAAATCACTGCTGCGTGCATTTACTGTTACTAAACAATGAATTATACAGATCCGTCCAAGCTATTATTGCTTAATTTGTGTGTCTGTCAGGGGAAAAGACAGGCTGAAGTAACAAATGGAGTAGCATCTGGCTGTTGCACCTTGGGATGCCATGTCAGCACAAGGAATGCATTTAGTATGATAGTTCTCACTGACTCAGATCATGGAGACAATTGAATCACTCCCAGACTAAAATGATCACCCATCTGTATGTGCATTTTTTTTTTATTTATAAAACAACTTCATGGTAGTATGTTCTGCCAGTAAAGTTCAAAAATCACATTTTACCTTCAAGGGGATAATGTGAAGAAAATGTAAGCAGACAGCATACATCTTTCACTTGTCCCTGGGGCATTCCCAGCATCATTATTGTCCTCATCTCGATATGCTGCTGACGGATTGAGCGGAGTTCAAAGCCAGATACGAGTCCATCTCTATCTAATGGCACTGCAAAGATACAGACTATGCTCAGCCTAAGCCATCTTCACCTCCGCTGCTCTGAGCTCAAATCATCACATAGCTGAAAACTGCCTTGCATTCTGGGCTCAATACTTTTCCCCTCTGACCCACTGTCAGTAGACCTATCAGTAAACCATGTGCGTTCTGTCTGGAACCTGCTTTACCCAGGTTTTTTTTTCACGTTAAAGCTGGTGCATGGGCACTTTTTGCTCTACGGAAATTGATTTTTTAACACCATTTAAATTGGGTTTAACACAATTTTTGATTGTGAACTGAAAGAAAGCAGAAAGAGCTACGCTGAACTGTGCTCAGAGTAATTAGCCTTCCTTTGACATCCCCACCATATCCAAAACAGAGTGATTTTCTGAACTAGAGGAAGCAAAATCCTTGTTTTTATGTAGAGATTTTTTTCTGACCAATGGAGCCAAAGCAGAAAAATATCAATAATTTATTTGATTGATGTTTGCTCACTGGCACATTGTCAATGAAGAGGGGTGTCCTGGATCTGACTTCAGTTTAACTTAACCAGGTTAATGATTTAAAGTGCTTTTAACAGCAGGCACTGCTCCACAGCAGAAGAGCATGAGAGAAGAAATGTATCCTGCTCTAGTTGAGTCAATATAAGCATAGGTTCTTGTTTGGCCAAAAAACAAATATAGGGTGTTTAAAGGCCAGATTGTATTCTGTGACACAGGTCATTGTCCAAAATGGACATTAACCAGACATTCCCAGGGTTAACCTAGTCTTTGTATGATACTGTAACGCGATTTTAAAGGATTATTTGATAATTTTATCAACTGCATGTGGATACTTGGTGCTGTTGAGGTGATCGCATCAATTGATTGTGTACAGACAACACTTCTGGAGTTGTACGACAGATTTTAATCTTGTTTCCCTGTATTCTGAAGACATGCACTAGATCCTTTTGCATCATAATGCACGTTGGACTGGACATCTTTTGTTGTTGTATTGCTGGTTGAACTGTAACGGTTTATGGTTTTAGCTAAAGGTCTTGCTTTAGTTAAAGGTGAGGTTGAGTTTATTTATCAGCAGGAACTGAGAATATGAATACATTGTAGGCTTCCATACTGCTAGAAGTCAAGCATTGACTTAATAATAAACCAATAAAACTTAAGATTAAGCAATAAGATCTCCTGAGTCAAGAACTGGAGAGGTGTGTTTATCTTTAGTTCTACATAAGCGTGGACTGAGCTCGATGATGATGTCATTAGTGTGGGTGCAGAAATTTAGCTCTGTCTAAAAAGAGGTGAGGGGGTTTTATTGAAGAGCTTAGTGTATGAAGTGGAATTGATTTTGATTTTTGGTGTCTGGCGAATAGAATAAGCGAGTAGATGAATGACTCCCTCAGAGAGATTTAGAGAGCAGCACAAAAGGAGAAACCGATGCATTGTGGATCAAGAACGTGAACTAATGCAGAGAAAGTGGAAAGATTATTAATAATGTATAAATATAAGGAAGAAAAAATAACAACTGTAAAGATGGGAAATAATAAGAATATTAGTGACTGAGCAGTAATATTTAAAATGGCATTCGATTTACAGCCAAAGTTTGGCCGATACTGCTTGATTTAACTTATTGTTAAAAAGAAAAAAGAAAAAGACAGAAATGTAATATTTGGCATGTGCAAAGGTAGCAATCAGTTCTTCCTTTTGTCAAAATCCGTGAGCATTTCTTGAAGCATCTTAGAATTTCAACTGTTGTTTCCAGAAGCTGGCTTTTTCCACTGAGCCACAGGTGTTGATATTTAGTCAAAATCAAACTTCACTGTGTCACTGCCTGCCACACAAGATCAAATCATTGTAGAAACATCACCACATGGCCTTCTTTGCTTAATGTTTTTTCCTTCTCTTCTTTTTTATACAAAAGTCTCTGATTTAAGACAATATCAGATTGTAGTTTGACAATGGGATGCTTAGTTTTTGCATAAAACTGCACATTGCATTTTAGGATTTATAGTACACATGCAGGTCATATTTCAGTGTTGGTGCCCCCTGTTTTGGGCTCTAAAATCCTTAATCTTGCTGTACTTTACAAGAAGAAATGAAACAAATAATCAAACTGACATTGGCGAATAAAAAAAAACAACATACACACTGTATAATATGTAGTTTTATACTAATACTTATTGTGTATTTTTTTACTTAATTTCTGGCTATGTGTTTGTGTACTTTGTCTTGCTATACTATGTGAGGACCAAATGTCTCTACAGTGATAGGTAAACCTTATTACTTATTATTAACAGTTTTTCTTACCCGCTCTTCCTTAACTGATATTTATTTTTGATTGTAAAACTTTAAACCAAAAGAGCTTAAATGCTTGCTTTAGGTTATTGTGTTCAAGCTTGAGGTTAGGTGTAGCATTAGTTGGCTACAGTAGTGGGGTGGCACGGTGACTCTGTGGGTGGCACCGCTGAAACACAGCAAGAAGGTCCCGGGTTTAATCCCAGGGTGGAGTGGCCTGGGTCTTTTCTTCTCTCTCCCTTTCTCTCTCTTTCTCTCAGGCATTATGAGAAAGCAGTAGAATTAATACATGTAATCACCAGAATGGACACATTTCCAAAAAGTCCTCAGGTTAAAACTGTGCCCAATAATGTGCGAGACAGAACATGTGTAACTGCTTAAACAATAGATTGAGACTGTCCCAATGTGCAGGTTTAACAATGTGCCTCATTTAGGGATTAATCCCACATTAATTTACATGGCTGTAGCTGCATTCTGACTACAGCTTACGTAAACATAATTCCCATGCTGCTAAATGTACTCTGGTATACTCCTCTGGTTTAGTTTTCTAAATTATTTAAAGCATCTTCTATTTCCATAGTGTACAGTATCCCACAATGCAACACATTGCTTTAATTTTGAACATAAAAGGTGACGCAGATGACATTCAGCACTGATCACAACCAGCTTTGATCTCATCCCGCTCTGCTCTGTGTGAAATTATTCCATTTTCCGTAGATACAATTATTTTTTTAATTTATTGGGTACATACTTCTGTGAGAGGTTAATGCTTAATAAATAAGGAAAAGTTGATCTATTAATGATTTTATGCTGCTATTTCAAGTCAAGTCTGAGGTAGGTTCATGAGGTGGATTTGTTTGTTTATTAAACCTGAACTACTGGTATGCATCGTTTTCATTCTGAGAAACAGATTTATAAAAAAAAAACAACAATTATTACAGTACGGTACAAATACTGTACTGTTTCTAATTGTTGTATCTTTATAACTTGCCAAACATCCTGAGATTATATTTCCTGTTTCCATCCTGAGAGTCCATATGATTGTTACTTTATTCTGCTTCATGCAGTTACTTTCATTTTAAGTTGAGTTAATTCTCTCTCACACATTTATTTATTTATTTATTTA
>JAUZST010006817.1:0-14597 GCA_034779995.1 Parotocinclus haroldoi
ATTTTTGTTAAATACGGTTTCTTCTTTGAACTATAGAGTTTTAGCTGGCAGCGGCTGATGCCACGGTGAATTGTGTTCATGGATAATGTTCTTTGGAAATATTCCTGAGCCCATTAAATGATTTCCAATACAGAAGCATGCCTGTATGTGATGCAGTGCCGTCCAAGGGTCTGAAGATCACAGGCACCCAGTATGGTTTTCCAGCATTGACCCTTACACACAGACATTTTTCCAGATTCTCTGAATCTTTTTATGATATTATGCACTGTAGATGATATTAGCAATTTTACAGGAGAGTCTGTCAAACTCCTTTTTGATATCGCTCTACTATTTGTCAGCGCAGTATTTGGGGGATTGGGGATCCTCTTCCCATCTTTACTTCTGAGAGCCGCTGCCACTCCAAGATGCTCTTTTTATACCCAGTCATGTTAATGACCTATTGACCTTATGAGTTATAATTTGGTCCTCCAGCTGTTCCATTTATGTACTTTTAACTTTTCCAGCCTCTTATTGCCCCTCCCAACTTTTTTGAGATGTGTTGCTCTCACGAAATTTCAAATGAGCAAATATTTAGCATGAAATTTCAAAATCTCACCTTTGACATTTATGTTGTCTATGTTCTATTGTGAATACAAGATCAGTTATTTAGATATGTAAATTATTGCTTTCCATTTGTATTTACAGTTTGTACTTTGTCCCAACTTTTTTGGAATCGGATTTTTTATCCCCAGAAAACATTTGACTTCAATCACTCTACCTCCCAACCACTAGGTGTCTATATTCATCAAGATGTGTTGCGTGTTTTCTAATAATAACAGCTAATCAGTTTGGTAAGTATTGTGTTTGCACATTCCAAAAAGCAATTCCCAGTCGCCCATGTCTGTGTAGGAGGGATTATGATTAATATAGCCTAGGGTTCAGCAGATTACAAATGCATGGGTAAATGGATTACATCATATGAACAATAATGAAAACATGTCTGAGAGGTTGTGTTTGGGACCTCTCAAGTGTTTCAAGCTCTAACTAAAATCTGATTCTGCACACAACGATTGGGGTAGGATATCGTAATTATACTACTTTACAGTGTGATTGTGACATGCCATTTAATCTATAAAAGCAGTTTGATGTAATGGTGCAGTGGTTAGCAAAGAATTGCAATTTCTTAAAATTACCACAGAACACAGTAAAGTTGTAGCTGTGCTCAGTAGCGTTATCATATTGCAGCCAGATTATGGGAAGTGAAAATAAAATCTGTATTATTGAAGCTCATTTAAGAGGAACTGTTCTTTTACTGTTCTTTTTAAGTCAAGAGTCTACTACATACCTCAGACAGTTACACACAAATGGTGGAAGTGAGGAAAAGTTCAGTTGACTTGGTGAGCTCAGTGGAGTGACTGCAGTCAGGAGGTCAGTGTCACAAACCGGACAGAAGGCTGCCATAGTATGTTTATTGTAGACCGCTTGGCAGCTGTTCCATTTCAGTCGTGTGTATGTGTGTGTGTGTGAGAGAGAGAGAGAGGTGAGAGAGAGAAAGAGAGGGAGGAAAGAGGCAAACTAAAGGGAGGATTACCCTTAAGCACAAACTGGGGAGGAGTATAACTGCCCCTCTATGCGGAACAATAATCTGTACTTGTCACTTTGTACTTTAGAAAACCTTTTATGCAGCTCAGCAAACATTCATATTTCAGTAATGATGATAGTACATGGGCATATAACGTTAGTGCTTATACAGTCGTGCTTGAAAGTGTTTGAACCCTTTAGTATATTTCATAATGTTTCCATAAATATTACATACATTTTCATCAGATTTTAACACAAGTTCAACAAGTAGATTAAAAGAAAATAACATGTTCTATACTTTGTCATTTATTTTCTGCAGTTAATTTAATGAATTTAGATTCAGGAGTTTTTACAAAAACCCAGTGTGTCTTTCATTTACACTGACTTTTATTTAATTGAGGATAGTATGAACCTACAGTCCTGACTTGTCCTCAATAGACTCAAATCAATGTTTGGGGAATTTGTAAACGAAAAATGCGTATTTGGCATAAAGACGTATTTGGAGGAATTATGGGACAAAATAACACCGGAAACACTTTTTTTTCAGGAATGTGTTGCAGGAAGGCAGAAATGAATGTTTATTAACAAATGAAATAAAGTTGATTAGACAAAACATCTAATATCTCAGAATCATACTATCCGCAATAAAATAACATTCAAAGTAAATATAAGAAGCAGTTTGTAAATGCATTTTCCATATTGTCCAAACTTTTTCTGATTTGAATGCAGGTAAATCAGAATCAGGACTCAGAATGCTGGTAAACCATTAGAATACACTATAGAGAAAACAGTTCTAATTAATAAGCTCTGCTATTTCAGCAACCATCACTTGTAACACACATATAAATAATATAAAACAAACTTTTTTTATATTTTTCATGAACAAACAAAAGAATGGGTGATACTTAGCCTCAGTGACTTTCAATATTACACAAATCAGGTGCACAATCCATGCTAGTACACATGTTTTGAATGTTTTGTGTTTGGTGCACATACACTTTTTTGTATATAGTATATATTGAATAGGATAAAATAAACACATTAAAATAAACATATAACTCAAGACCGAACTTGTGGGAACCACAAGTTGCTGTTGTTTTTTCTTTTACTTCAGGGCATATGGTGACGAATCAAGAGACCTACGATGAACTGCAAAAATATAATTAATATGTCTATAGCAAGTGGCAGGTGAAAGTGGTCCACCATCTGGTTTCAAAATGAAATTTTATAGTTCCATGAGCAGATGCTATTTTTTTCTCTGATGAGGGCCTGGAGGAGGGGGGGGTGGGGTCTCAGCTTTTCTCCGAACATCAGCTGCTACACCAAATTTCAAATTTGTGTTCCTGACCTTCGGAGGGATTTTTTGGACTTGGCAATGCCTTGTTATCAATTTTATGTAAGTTTGGGTGTACGCTTTTTTTTTTTTTTTTTACTACAGTCTCTACACACTCATCCAACCTCCTACATCATGACCTCTACTTTTTAAATGCACACACCTCAAATGGCATAATTAATAACCTAATTATGCCATTTGAGGTGTGTGCATTTAAAAAGTAGAGGTCATGATGTAGGAGGTTGGATGTCTTCTGTAACCATAGTGTTTTGATTTAAAGCTCCTTATTCCCTATATATTTACCAACTCACAAATACTATAGAAAGTGAACCAAGAAATAATTTCACATTTATTATGACTGACACTACTGTTCCCTAATACTGCAAATATCCTTAGGAAAAAGAACAGAAACCAAATGTGGCTCTGTGCAACTGTTGTGACTATTGGCAAGTCAGTGGAGACCCTTTCTAATAGCTGAGTTATCACCTTTTGTAATGCATGATCTTTTAAGAGCCTATTTGCATGACGTCCAGCTGAATGTGTCTTTACTGTTGGCAAGCACTAAGCCTCTCCCTCAATCCAGTAACAGCAGATGTATCAGTTAACATCTGTAATCCAGGTTTTGGATCTCGTGTAGCTAATTATGCTTATTTGCATAGTGTTTTGCATCCTGATCATACAGCTTTCTGCCATTTTAAGAGCGTACACAAATAAGCACACAACCTGCTGTGTGAAAGAAATATTGTCTCAATCAACATACATAAACAGCATTGGATAGTAATATCAATAATAAGTCAATTCAGAATTAGATCAGTCTAAATGCGCTAAATGCATACACTAATCACGTACAAGACGCATCAATTAGGGTTGTCATGTACAGGAATACAGGACACCTAAAACCAATTACATATGTAATACAGACACACACATACATGTGTGTGTGTATATATATATATATATATATATATATATATATATATATATGATACAGAGGTGCTGGGACAAGCCCATTACATGACACAGCAATATTTCAAATTAAGTTGATGTTCCCCTGCAAGTGAATCTACACTGGTCATTATGAGATGTTTAATTTGGGAGTATATCCTACATTTTGTGAGCAGTATATAATAGAAATATTTAGCATGATAGGCATATATTAAAACTGTTAGTTTTTTTATTTTGCCTGTTTACATTCAGAAAACAGTGTCTGAAACACATTTCCAAAACCATTTACAATTCTTTCACATCTTCGTATAATGCTAGCATAATAATTACACTTGATTGTGTTCATAATTCATATGTGGCTCAAGCTAAACTAAACTTTAACTTATTAAATTAATATATTGCAAAATGTACTTCAGACGAATTTTTTACAACAATGCTTCTCACACTTGTAAGAATAGTTGTCACTCATCCTGCCTTTATTATTTAAATTAATATGTAATTATTTAATCAGCCAATTCTGTCACAGCAGTACAAAGCATAAACTTATGCTGCTTTAAAACTCATTTCTAATAACTACTGATGTCCTGGGATTTTTATATACAACAGTCTCTATAGTTAATTCAGAATGTTTCCTAAAGAGAAAAACATCCAATGAGCGTTAGTTCTGTGAATAGAAACACATCACTAATAATAAAGAAAAACAGAAATTGCTAGCCTGATTATGAGGGTGAGCATTGAGGCGGATGGGCTGCAATAGCTGAGGACCATGCTGGCTTTCACTTCTCTCAGACTAAAACAGAAAGATAAGTCTGCTGTCTAAATGGGCTTACCAAAACTGGACATTTAAAAACTGCGAAAACAGCCTGAACTGATCAATTTACATTTCTGTTGAGGCACACAGATGGCAGGGTCAGAATTTGGCCCCAGATGCAAGAATTCATTGACCAACCTGCCTTGTGTTAACTGGAGAATGCATTCTTGGCACATTTTGCCAATTACACCCAATCACTGCTTGAATGCCATAGACTATTTGATTGTTGCTGACAATGTGTGTTCCTTCATAGCCACATTTAAGTCTTCTAATGGCTACTTCCCTCATGATAATACACCATGTCACAAAGCAAAGGTCTTCCCAAACTGGTTTTGTGCACATGACAATGGGTCCAATGAGTGTTCTTCAGTATCCTTATCAGTCACTGGATCTGAATCTTTGGGATCTGAACACTTTTGGGATTCAGAACAAGAACATGAAAGTTTACCTGAATAGTATGTAGTTTCACATCACCCTGGAGCAGAAATCCTAAAGGCATATTTCCAGCTTGTGGAATCCGTGCCATAAAGTTTTAGAACGGTGATCCAAATAAAGTTTTAAATGTACAACTAATACAGTGCTGGTACCACTGTTATATGTATTAATATGGGATGTGATTAAGTTTGTACAAGTGGAAAAAAATGTTCTATCTTTCTGTTGAAAATTATTATTCCATAAAATGTATTTAATGTATGTATTGCACTTTTATACCCAAGGCTAATGTGATAAACAAAATAATCTATTAAATATGATTTTTTTACTCGAAACATGTTGGATAAATCCATCAGCAAGCTGTAATAAGTAGTTTGCTTGTGAAGTGAGGGCACTAGCGTAAGGAGTTAGCTGATTAGACAGGACTTTCAAGCACAAGTTCAAGGGGATTATTGCCCTAGACTATGGCATGGGGCTGGGAAACTGGCTGTTAACTGGGCACTCATGTCAAGAACAGATGAGGAGACAGGGTGAAATTAATCCTTACCATTTAGTGGATTTAGGCACAGTCTAGGCCACATCCGCTAACATTCATTCCACTGAGCTGATCAACTAAATGTCTGCACAAAGGTTAAATGAATAATGCGTACACTATAAACTTATTTTGTACCTATATAACAACAGTTTAAATATACACTCATTGTCCACTTTATTAGGTACCTCTGGATAATATTACATTGAATCCACTTTTGCCCCCAGAATGACCTTAATTCTTCATGGCATATATTCTATAAGGTTCTGAAGGCACATACTGACAAGATAGTAGGGGTGGGCAATATGACAATATCTTATCGTATCGTGATTCAGTTTGTTATTGTGATAGATGATATGTTTTACTGAGTATATCGAGGATATCGTCAGAGCTTCAACAACACTGACCAACTGCATGTTTCATTATAAAGAGTGTCATTAGTCCTGGATTACTGGATTTACTAGTTTTTAAGAGCATTTTATCTTTTATCACATGTATCGTGAAAATGCCTTTAATAATCGTGATATAATATTTTTTACCATATCGTCCAGCCCTACATCCAGGTAGAGTAAATCTTATTTTTCCTCTTTGATCTCGTCAATTAAATGTCGTAAGACAAAACTGTCTAAAGTTACGACGGCTTTTGTGGGTTTTGACCCAGTTTTTCAGGTCAAAGCGGTATTGAGATTTTCAATCCGTACTGGAATACGAAATGCTTTTAAGTTTAGGATCCGTCCTACTTCGTGATGTATTTATAACGCTAAAGTTTCTTGACGTTACTTTTGTCTTTGGACGAAAAACCAAGCTCTTACACAGCTCGAACATGCAGCTCATATAAGTTATCTAAGCCTTATAAGGCTTATTTTCTTATTAAATCTTATTTTTCTAGCTTATATTTCAAATGGGCTATAGGACACTGCCTGCATAAACATCTATTTAAAAAAAGTTGTTTATTGATTTATAGACACCTACCGAGCTGTTAGAGTTGGTATCGGTATCATTAGGTTACTTTTTAACCATCTTAATTGCTACCGAATATGAAAAGGCGTCATGAGGATGGAAAGAAACAACTAAATCGATATCCTAATACGTTAAAAAGAGTTATTTCAGCTAGCTAAAATATTCACTAAACCTTCACAAATAGGTCATTTGTGTTTTCCCTTCAACTCTTTTAAAATCACAACCATCTGCATTTTCTCATGAGAGGAAAATCCCACAAATATGTAAAAAAAAATAAATAAATAAAAGGGTTCTCTTTAGGTGTTCTATTGTTTTTACACTACCGCACAACTGAATGATCTACAAAATCACACATATATAAAAACAAATATATATCTATAACCTAAAACAAAGTTAACACTGACATGATATGACAAGCATGAGCGTTTATTAAAACTATTCGTATAGGACCGTTTTGGAGGGTCACTGAATGCTGAATTTGAGTTATTTCTAAACCGAACACATTCTGTCGATTCTGTTTTGGAACGGAGACTCACACATGAAACATGACGACGAAATGAACAGCCAGTTCCAAAGCGTTGCATTTGCATAATGTTAAATCTGAAAGAAAGCATGTTGTCACTCATTTGTGAGCGATGGGCTCTGAACAAACGTTCCACAGGTGCACTTGAGGCAGGGGCTGCCATAACTCTTGCTGCCACCTTGCACAGAGAGGGTAGGGTGTGCCTGATCAGGGCCCAAAACTAAAGGCAGCTCTGTCCATGGTAAATGTCCGAACAGTGCTTCAGATGAACTGGTGGACCGGAGCACGAATATGAAACCTTGCAGTGTGAAACAGAAACTTCCCGATCACGGTTCAGGCGTTAAAAACCTGAAAATGCAAACGTTAACAAAAAAAAAAAAAAAACAACAACAACAAAAAAAGCAAGTCATTTCAAGCGATCTTAGTCTCAGGTCACGAATGGCAAGTCAACGTCAAGACAAGTACTTAAAAGTGTGACTCAATTCTGACTTAATTCTAATCATGTGACTCCAGTCCCCCACCTCTAGCATGAGTGGACGTTCTGGGCGGAAGGCACCGGCTACAGACCGTGTCTAAAGGTGGACGGGAGCCTCAGCATCACTCCTTATTGTTCCTCAAGACAGGGAAGACCAGACCGGAGCAAGACCACATTCCCCAGAGCGGATCCATGGCAACATTATTCCATTGCATGCAAATCGCAGTCTCTGGTGAGCTGCAAAATCTGAATAGAGGCTCATCCATTCCACCTAAAGTACACGGATGAAAGCTTGATTGTCCTGACATATTTTCCCAAGTTTGAACCTTTTCGGGTGACCAAAAAAAAGCCCCTGATTCCAAGCACCAGCTTTACAGAGATCACCATAGCGAGAAGCATCCTGCACCGAGGACGCACTCACTCATCTACCCAAGTTGTGGCACCAGCACTCTGGGTGTGTCCCTGTTAATTATATATTTATTTGTCCTATAACAAGTACATCAGGCAGCATCAGAGGGACGGACAGGCATTTACGGACCGATCTGACTCTGTATGTAGGGAAAATTGTGCAGATTGTTCGTATGTAATAAGAGTCAAATGCAAATCGCGCATGCAAATCAGATCATAACACAACTCCAAAAGCGTGGCTGCATTCCAAAGCTCGGTGATATCGGACGTGTTTTGGCCAAATGAACTTAATTAGGAACTCACTGCTTGGGATCCGAAGGTGCAGCTCATAAGAAACAGAATGCAATCTGAAATAAACAACTTGTTCCTGGTTGTCACTCACCGCTCTGCTCTCCAAGAAACACCAGCTTGAATTTCCTTAAAGGATTCCCGAAGTCGTTGGCCACAGACATGGTTTGATTCGGGGGATTTAATCGGGTTTTAGATACAGCAGTGCGTTCGTGCTGATCTGCGCTCCGGCGATGCTGCTGCTGCTGCTGCTGCACTGAACGGCGTCGGAGGCTGGTGCGCATGCGCAGTCCGGACCGGACCCCTCCCTCGGTCTGCGCATAACGTCATGCAGGAACTCCGGTGGGGTTTCAGTACAGGTGGATAAAATAAAACACTTTTTGTCACAGCGTGCTAGCGTAGCAAATTAGGAGAAGCCTTATAAGGCTTAGATAACTTATATGAGCTGCATGTTCGAGCTGTGTAAGAGCTCTGGCGGTTAGCTGCTTGGTTTTTCGTCCAACGACGAAAGTAGCGTCAAAGTAACGACAAGAAACTTTAGCGTTATAAATACATCACGAAATAGGACGGATCCTACATTTAAAAGCATTTCATATTCCAGTACGGATAGAAAATCTCAATACCGCTTTGACCTGAAGTCAAAACCCACAAAAAGCCACGTCGTAACTTTACACAGTTTTGTCTTACGACATCTAATTGACGAGATAAAAGAGGAAACGATCCAGAGATTTAGTGCTTTGCATCTGTCTCTGTCAGCTTTTCGCCCGTTCTTCCATGCCAAACGTGTCGCATTTTTCTCACTGCTCTCTTCGAATCAATCCACAGATCAGTTAAGGTTTAAAGGCAAGACTCTGGCGCCTTTATTATCCTCAAGCCACTGCTCTCTTTTAGAAGAGGGTTGTTTGGTTGCATCCATTTGCGCAGTTCCTGCTAAAGAGAAATGCCATCATGACATAATGTATCCACGATGATGCATCACAGTTGGTGCGGTGTGTTTTCGCCAAGCATTTTACACAGTTCAGCCCAGAACGTTTAATCTTGGTTTAATCTGCTCATAAAATCACAGTCTTTGGCAAAGGACAAACAAGACTCACGTGTGACACTTTTTACACAACACTGGTTGGGCCTGTGTGATGCCAGAAAGCACAGCAGGGGTCTTTGTTGCCGCTGCACCAACAAAAGACATGTTGGAAACAATTTCATTTCACTAATTGAATTTTGGCACTTGGGTGACATGGGTACCACCCACCACCGTGATGATCTAGATTCAGGTCTCTGCAGGATGCAGGCACTTTTGGCTGTGTCCAGTGACGCACAACCAGTGATGGACTGACACAAAGGCACGCACACACCTGGGTTTGTATTTGCAAACCAGAAAAAAAGCCTCACAGCAACAAGGTTCCGGGTTCAATTCCAGCATAGAGAGGCCTGGGTCCTCTCCGTGTCTGGGTGGGTTTACTCCGGGTACTCCGGTTTCCTCCCACAGTCCAAAGACATGCAAGTTAGGTTAATTGGTGTCTCTAAAATGGCCCTTAGTGTGTGAATGTGTGCATAACTGTGTGTGTGTCTTACAATGGATTGGGGTCCCTTCTAGAGTTGTTCCCGCCTTTGCGCCCACAGCGGTGGGCAGGTGGGTACCGGCTAACCGGCGACCCCGTGTGGATTAAGGGGAAGATAATAACTGCATGGATGGACAAGCAACGTAAATGACTCTTATTGCCTATTCCTGCTGTGATACTCTTGTAAGGATCTGAATCAAAGTTCATATTGTGATCACAAGGCTTTATTGTTAATTATACAATATAACAATGTACAAAAATACATATTTACAAAGTGTGAAAATGTAAGCTTCTAGCTTAATAATTGTGTTTTTGCGTGACCTCTTTAATACTGCGACTCTAAAAAGTAAAGCGAATTAATAAAATGTTTTCAAGGGCATTGTAACATACAACCAGTCAAACCAGGGAGTCTGCATGTCCTCGCCTTGTCCCCGTGGGCTTACTCAAAGCACTCTGGTATCCTCCCACAGTCCCAAGACATGTTTGTAGGTTAATTGGTGTCTCGAAAGTGTCCCTAGTGTGTGTGTGGGTACGTGAGTGTATGAGCTGTATGATGGATTGGTGCCCTGTCTAGGGCTGTTCCTGCCTTGTGCCCTATGCCACCGGTTGGGCATCGGCTCTACTGCGACCCTGTCCAGGATTAGGCGAGTGAGTGAGTGAGGTGAAACCAGCTGAGTGGACGTATAGACGTATATTTTGGATTTACTGTGCGTGTTTGTGCCTTTCTAATGAACAGTACACATGTTCGCTTCAGTAACATTCAAAGTCATAATCTGTGAATTACATTATATTACTGGACAACAATGTTATTCCAAGGGTTTTGCTTAATCAAAGCAAATGTGAGATTAGGTTGAACAACAAATTTTAGATCTGCATCAGATCCGTGCTGGTTTAAGCTGGTGTGGTGCTGGTTATGCTGGTTGACCAGGCATAACCTTGCTGGCAAAGCTGGTTGCCCAGTATGATCTTGCTGGTTTTGTTGTTCAACCAGCATGTGCTAATCACCGGCATCCCCAGCGAAGACCAGCACCCCCAGCAAAAGCACGTTCAAAACACAACAAACTCTGGTCACCACCAAGTCCAGCGTCACGCCGGTCTGTTTTGTTTTGTTGTTGTGTTTTTTTTTTTCAGTAGGGTTTCGTCGCTTGAGCTAGCCAAATAACCTAACCAGGTCATTTAATTCTGGTTTTCTTATCCGATTAAGACAACCTACCCTAAATATAAAGGGTCAAAAACAGAAGTTTCATTTTCCACCTGTGGTTCAGGCGTTGTGGCATCTTCGTCTACATCATCTAGGTCCCCCGATTTCTTGGAGAGATGGCAGGAACAGTCCGTCACGTTATACTTAGATTTCTGAGGAGCTTTGACACAAATTCTCAGGTTGCCTGTTTGTCTGGGTCACCAGCTAACCAGTTTAATTCGAGCTTGAAAGCTTTCTAAATAAATTGGAGCCTTAAGCTTAAACTCGGCACACACAGAACAGACTGTTGGCATTTCTGCTGTACTAGCTCTTCGTCGTGTAAAGTAAATCCTAATGTGATGTACACTCAATGTGCTAATGTATGAATAACACGTCAACATGCGTCCAAACGGCGCGAGCAGCTTTCTTAGCCTGTCTGCTAGCATCTAACCTGGCTAGAAATGCCCATCATTATTTCTCAGTCTCTTTTTTTTTTTAAGAATACACAGCTTCTATAGGCTACAGTGCTAAGTGTTTCGTGTAACAAACACCCTTGCACTTGAGCGCTTTCAGCATTATGTATGGTCATAACACCGCTGCTAAAACAACAAATCTAACGGTGGCTTTACCACCGCACTGTACTAGTAGACTTAAAATATGCTGCTCGCAAAAATGAGGGGGTATTTTATTTTCTAATGAAATATCCCCCCCCCCCCCATCCCCCGTTTTTCTGAGCAGTGTGCGATGGGAAGTTACACAAATAGGTTATATTTCAAAATGGTACATGATAGAAAATCTAAATGCAGTTTTCGTGAAAACATAACCAAAAGTCTTCAGGAAGGGAAATCTTTGTTGTCCAGTGTTGTGGAACACTCTGGTTTATGCAGAGTGACCTGGCCGAATGCTACGGCTGCTAGTCAGTGCAGAGTGGAAGCCGTCCTGCCCTTTAAACAGGGCCCTGTATGGACATGGATTATAATAAAGGCATCGAGGCTCCACTTTTATGAAATGGACTCTCGCTGCTTCTACAGAGTGAGTCTGCCGAGAGGGTCCGGAGCATCACAGAGGTCCATCAGGTCTCTTCTCCAGGGTGTACTCTCTTGTTCTTCCAACCTTCCAACCAACCAGAGCCAGCAGAGCGATGCCCATGACTTTAAACGCCACCTGCAGGCCAAGGTACCTGCAACGGACAGACGGCTCGTTCATTGTTACGTCGTTATGCTTCTGGTCATCAGTGTTCCTGTATAAAGGCGAGGTCATAACTGAGCTTCGTTCATCAGTCAGGGATTACAGAATGACTTTGATCTAAAAGACTTTGATCTAAAGTTACAGAAACATCTCTCTGTAAATACAAACCCAGTCATACAGAATGAATGAATGAGTGATTGATTGATTGATTGAGTGATTAAGTGAGTGAGTGATTGAGTGAGAAAGTGAGTGATTGAGTGATTAAGTGAGTGAGTGAGAAAGTGAGTGAATGAGTGAGTAATTAAGTGAGTGAGTGAGTGAGTAAGTAATTAAGTGAGTGATTAAGTGAGTGAGTGATTGAGTGAGAACGTGAGTGAATGAGTGAGTAATTGAGTGATTAAATGAGTGAGTGAGAGAGTGAGTGATTGAGAGAGTGAGTGATTGAGAGAGTGATTAAGTGAGTGAGTGATTAAGTGAGTGAGTGAGTGAGTGAGTGAATGAGTGAGTGATTAAGTGAGTGATTGAGTGATTAAGTGAGTGATTAAGTAAGTAAGTGAGAGAGTGAGTTAGTTAGTGAGATGATGAATGAATGAATCGTGACCTTGTTGTTGGTTGGGGTGTTTTCTTTGTAATAGTCACTGCACTAGCGATTATCACTAAGCACCACTGCTGCAAAATGCAGGAGAACCTTAATATTTCATAATAAACGTCCATTTTGGGCAAAACTCCCTAAATTAACGAACACACGAGCACAACGCTCCAGTACGCAAGAAAGCAAACGATTGTGTGTTGCCATCTAGTGGTCAGATTGTGCAGCTGCGTGTTTAAAATATAGCTTTGACGTTGGAAAAATTAGATTGCTTTCCATAATGTGTGCAGTCGATCTATTAATATCAGACTTTAGTTATATAAGTGATATAAATTATCCCTCAACTTTTGTGAGCAGTGTATTTTTGTCCACGTTTTAAACCCGGCTTTCCCAGGTCAGGGCTGCATGGGTCTAAAGAACTCATCATAATATAATAATAATCATAATGATGACGAATAATCTTCTCGTATAATTTCATCTTCATGACAAACCCGGTGGAAAGTGAGAAAGTAAATCCAAAGTCCTGTTAAGTAGGATACTTATAAGTAAGTAAATAATGATACATTTATCACATTTTGGGTAGGGTGATCTCCCAGTCCGCCTGCACTCCTAGCACACTGGACCAGTGCACCACCCAAGCACAGATAATTGTTACTCAAATATACATCCTTTTTTATTTCTAATGCAACTGGGTTGGAAGAATCATTTATGCTCCCCTATTCAGCCGAAAGCACTTGGACAAAAACCCACAGGGCCACATGTGGTCCAATGTATTGGAACACAAACCCAAGTGTGGCCAAAAGTATTAGGACACACACACGGATAAGCATTTTTCATAAAAGATATGCGTTCTATTTGTGACTTTTCAATCGTTTTTGTTGTTCCTTGTGATCTAATTCATATATACTGCACGAGGAAATGTAAGAATGTCCTTACACATAAGGAAATAGCCCTTTATTTTTCGGGGGGGCAGTGTTATCCGTTGTTATTCTTAACTAAACTGGCTCATCTGTTTCATTTGTTGGATTTCCAAGCCTTTCGGCTCTTATAAGAAGCAAACCCGCCGACTGTTTGTTGCTGACTGTGTGATATACACGACTTTATATTTTCCTTTAACACAGATTAGCATTTAGGTCGAGTGAGAGCGTTTCCGTACCTGTTTCTAAGGAGGTTGTTGTCATAGTAACCACAGCCGAGCTTCTTCCCACAGACGCTTTTCCACCAGATGCAGGTGGAGTCGATGGTCATCCCGAACAGGGCCGGAGCAGGGAGCCAGGCTGCCCACACACACACACACACACACACACACACACACACACACAGTTATTTCACACCCCCTAACTCAAGAATGCATCAAACCTAAGAATGCGTATTAAGTCGTGCAGAAATGTGCCACAAGTATTAACGTTTCCTTAATTTAGAATGTGAGAAAGGCTACACAGACTTTTGACAAAAAGTCTGCACTTAACATTTAACAAAACTGGCTTTTTATAAAGTTAGTTGAAATGTAAACAATGCAAGCAGACCAAAGACTGCATATAAAAGTAGTAAACAGAGAACACAGGTCATACTTGGTTACAGGTCATTCTGTTCCTTAATAAACAACTATTAAAAATAAAAAATAAAAACTACTAACAATGAATTCATATTTACTTGTGCGGCAATATTTAATTACTTGTGCGATTAATAAATCAATCGATTCATAGATCAATAAAAAATGTTACATTGGAGGAAAACATGGCCTGTGGTAGCCTAGCGGTTAAGGTACTGGACTCTGGACCAGAAGGTCCAGGGTTCAAATCCCACCTCTGCCA